>APFE030292379.1:115576-212015 GCA_000404065.3 Pinus taeda | reverse complement strand
ATTACATTCATTGACAACAGTGTGGCTCATAGTAGTGATGTGGACAACATGACTCATGACACGACTCAAGCTGACAGTGTTGGTATGTTCATGTTGCTGCTATTATGCATGTCGAGTTGTAGTGTTGTTGAGTGATGGATGTCTTCTTGGTGTATCGTAGATTCGCCTCCTCCTCACAAGGTTTGCATACTCATTGATGGTCATTGGGTTCACTTGCTGTTGCATGTGCACATTTCTCCTTTGTTTGTATTTTGACGTGCTTGACATGTTTTTCCATTCTCAAAAATATGTCCTCGCATGTTTCATCCTTCGTCCATTCAAGAATCTGTCTCTTTGCATGTTTTGTCATTTGTCCATTCGCAAAATTATCTCTTCACATGTTTCATCCATTCACAAACATATCCTTTTGCATGTAATTTCCTTGTTCATCCCATTCATCGTCATGAAATTTTCATCCATGTACCTGTATCTGCAATCACTCATGACGAGATGACATCAAATCCATAAACCTCCTAGTCTACCATGATACAAGATCATTCACTTTTGGATGCAGGTGATTGGGAGAGACAAAAAGGTTGCGAAACTGCGGGAGGAAAGTTTCAAACTGGGATGCGAGCTCTGAGCACTGCTGGTGAAAATTGCATAGAGGTCACTAGGAGATTGAGATGGACAATTTGGATCAACAGTGATTGCCCGTGGGATCTGGCTCGCATTGAGGGAAGATTTGTGCAATTTCTTGGAGGAAGCAAAAACTGTGCAACCTAGAGGGAGCAAGTTGCGGGCTCGAGGATGGCTTGGCAGCAAAACCTGCATAATTCCTGGAGGGAGATGGCAGCGGGAAGGATTGGCAACAAAAACTGTGCAATTCCTGGAGGGAGCTAGCAACGGGCTATGGGGTTCACTGGAGACAAAAACTGCTAGCCACAGAGTTTTAAAGAGTTATATATCTAGAAGCCATGCTACTATCTTGCTACTAGAGAGAGCTTGTGAGGTTCTTGTTACTTAAGTATGTCTCTTTATGCTCATTTCCTTTTTGTAGTGGGGAGACTCTACTGAATTATGGAGAGGAAGATTTGATGTGAAGGTATATGGTTGTAATCTGACTTTTTCATGATTAATAGAAACATATGTTCCTTCCTTATATCTATTTGTATTCAAGATGCTATATAGTTGTTCCTATGACATTTTTATTTAACAATATTCCTAGGAAGGTCACTTGTTGTCTATGCTTGTTTGTGGTTGTGTGTAGGGATCAAGGTCAGGTGTGTACAAGGTATATCACTTGAGTGGAGTGCTAAAAACTGCATTAGACCCAAAATCCTTCTCCAATATGTAAGGAGGCTAGGTGCACACATATTTCCTTGTAATATATAGAATTGACTACCTGATATATGTTTGATCATTTGGGTTTGGACACTATTGTATCTCTATTGGTCTTTCCTTTTGTTGTCTGGTGATATGATTTAGAAATGAGGTCACAGAGCAACAACACCTTGCATGCAAATTTTGATGCAACAAAAGTGGTGCTTTCATAGCTTAGTTGGTTAGAGGATGCATTTGGTAAGTGGGAGGTCATGTTTTCGACAACAAGGCCTTGTGATGCTGAGGAAAACTTTGCAAAACCTCCCGTGAAGACATGGCACAAGGAGCCCTGACAAGATATTCAAAAATACTTTAGTGTTGAGTGGCCTCAGTGGAGGGATTGTGTGTTGCCTTACGAATGACACCCTTCATGGGGTGATAAATAGGTTCCAAATGCTTATCTAACATGAGAGTTCTAGTGGAAGTAGGTAGAGAAGGTGTGTCATTCGAAGAAGAACTTGACTCAGGAACATCATATGACTTAGCTTGTGTAGACACATTTACATGTTCTTTGCGCATATATACAGATGAACTATGGGTGGAATGGGAAAATGACCCCTTGTTTCCCCCCTGCGAAGGTGGTGGAAATTGGGAAACCATTTGTTGATGTGGTTGTGCAGGAAATGGATGAGTTAAAATAGTAGGTTGCAAGGTAGATTGTAGTGGTGAAAGGAGCCTATGAAGTTCGTCCATTCGAGGGAATTCATGATTGAGATGTTCACATTTAGAAAGTTTGCAAGGTAATTTAATCTTATGATAGTGCTAACTAGTGCGCCCTCCTTGATTCTGGGGATCTGGTTGAGGTTCTCGAGTAGTTTTATTCTTTTGTTATTAATTTTACCACTATTTTGTTGGTTGTTCATATGTGTTGTGTACTTCACCGTTAGAACATCAATGGACTACTCAGAAGAGGGTTCTTTAGCACAACGAGATGCACTTGCTGGAGCTTGATATGTAACAATCGATTTCCCAAGTTGGGTAGCAAGTTGGATCATAGAAATAGAAATAGACCCAATCACACCATTGACATGTGGTCACAGAGTAGGTTTAGGAGGGTCAATAGAAGGCATAGGGGCATCAAGCAACATTTCGTATAACATACCTGAATGTGAATAGATAAGATCTAATTGTTGGGAAGCTAAAATGGCTTGCTCCTCGATAACTACTCAAAAAATTGACATATCCTCGTAAATACAGGGTCGGAGAGAGAGAATGAACCATTTACATAACATTTCATTAGGTAACTTGGTTCTTACTAACCTCTTGCAATGATGCCACTCATGAATGTGATTAGAAATTAATGTAGCATCATATTGTTTAAAGTTTGACAAAAGATCATAGTCGATATCATACTGGGTATGAAACTAGAAGTATGTCAAAAAGGTTTGAGATAAGGAGGCAAAGTCACTGTAGAATGCGGTATCTAACTGGATATACCATTTTGCGACATCCTCAGTTAACGTACATTGGAACAAGTGAAGTTTAATAGAATAATCCATAAAAGAATTAGAGGAACACCATAAGTGATTGGTGGTAATGTGGGTGGATGGATTCTCCCCGGGCTTCCCTTCAAACTTGGGAATACCATACTGCAATTTGCAGGGCATGGATGGCAACCATGGATCATGTTGGATGGGGTGAATTTTCAACTTAGCCAAATCTTGTAAATCAAGAGAGGATAAGAACGCATTGTGGAGTTGGATAAATGGATCATAGGTAGGAGAAGCCTATGAATAACCTTGCATTACCCCATAGAAGAAGTAGATGAATCAATTTCTCATAAACGAAGGGGTTCACCCTAACATAAGATAGTTGTGGGCTAGAATGACTGGTAAATTGATGTTTCCCCTAGGGTATGTACCCCGATAGAGAAAAGGACTACCATGGATTTCTCGAATTAACTATTGATAGGCCTTCAAATTAGACACAAATTAAGGCCCATCTAACCTTTCTTAGGCAGATGAAGGCTATATTAAAATTCTCCTTCTACTCTTAATAATGTTTTATAGATTTAAAATGCTCATTATGAAGGTTTAGATATGATTTCATATGTGTCCCTAATATTATTTATTTTTGTAGAATATCGTGAGAATATTGGCATATTATGAAGATTTGGAGGAGGTGATAATTTAGGGACTTGATACCTACTACATGAGGATCAATATTGGATAATAAATCAACAAGATATTATAAAATTATTGCGCAAATTCTAGAGCTCCAATGATTGAGAAAATCTAGGAATGTGTTCCTTGTCATTTAATGCAAATTCTTAGTGTTGGGAACCAGATCCACTATTTGAGGGATTTTGGAGGGGAAAGATTCCTCCTTTCAAGGATAATGCTTACTCATCATATTGTATAAGTACCAATTTGAATTTTCCTCTAGGGGTTGGTTTGTTTTAGTCTTCTTGTGGAGAAAACTTGTATTTTTACTTCTCTACTTTCATTTCTTGCAAGGATGTAATTGTATTGATGGAAATAATGAAGATTGTGTTACAAATCCTTTTGGGCACATCAAATCCCAACATTAAAATAAATGTTTTAGGGCTCATGAAACCCTAAAATCAGTTGTTTTATGCCCTAATTATGTGGCAACCCGTTCCATAGCTACATCAATTGATGATCAATTCAGTGATGTTGTACATTATGTACTAGGGGCATTGGAACCAGATATTGGTTTCCTTGATACGACCTTCGAGAGCATTGTTCTCCCATCATATGAGAACCTCTTGGAAGTCATGACCTCCTATCATAGGTCGTGAACCAATGAATATGAGGATAGCTCCTGGTCTTGTGTCAACCTCGTTAAAAAATGGGACAAGGAGTATGAGGATAGTTCCTTGTCTTGTGTCAACCTCATTAAAAAATGAAACCAAGGACATGGGGATAGTTCCTTGTCTTGTGTCAACCTCGTTAAAAAAATGAAACAAGGAAAATGAGCATAGGTCCTTGTCTTGTGTCAAGCTCGTTAAAAAATGAAACAAGGAATCTGAGCAGAGTTCCTTGTCTTGTGTCAAGCTCACTAAAAAATGAAACAAGGTCCCAAGTTCCAAGTCAAGTCTTTGATTAGATCTCGTAAAATCCTAGTCGATTCTTTCACTTGATCTCATAGATGAACCTTCATTCCATCCACCTAATAGCCATGAGTAGTCTACTTAGATGAATGTAATGAAGCTTGGGGGGCATGCACCTAGTGGTAAAGTTAAGTTTCCCTGTAGGTTATGTGAAGGGAATCACCCCATTCACCTTTTTCCCTATTTGGACAAAGCTAAAAAGGTGTTTGATAACCATCCTTCTTCACCGTAACGACTTCCATCTAGTTATAGGAGACTCTCCCTTTCATCATGCTCGGGGCATTTAAACCAATCTCAAGCATAGTTTTTCATTTTAAGCTTGTGTAAAAATGAAATTGAATCCAAGCATAGTTTTTATTTCAAGCTTGTGTAAACATGAAACTGAGTCCAAGCATGCTTCCCTATGGTTCAAGCTTGCGTAAAAATGAACCCATTTCCATTTTAACCCTTGTGATTGCCATTCTATTAGCATTTTCTATCAGATGAGCCTTGGTTGTTTTATTTCATCACCACCATCTCTTTGGCTGATCATAAACTTTCACTTGGTTGTTTTACCTTTTTTGAGGAACAATTTCAATGAGTGGTCTTATTAGCCAGTCTCTTTACACAAATCAACATGTCTTGAGAAGTTCCAACATCACTGGAACCAATTGCTACCCTAGACACCACTCGTTCCTCAAAGTTGAGTCATATTTAAGCTCTTGTCAGACTCTCTAAACATGAAAATATTGCCGAGTGCTTGTCCTTTCCAGCTCGTTAACGAATTGGAAATGATATCTCTCTTGTATTATTTTACACTTTGTTGGGCTTGAGAGATTAGTTTACGAAAAAGAACTTGTGGAGTTTTATTTTTTTCCCTTTTCAAACTCTCTAAACATGAAAAGGACTGAGCTATCTTTGTCGTTAAACTCGTTAAAAGCATCAAATAGCCACAAACTTGTCCATCTAGACAAGACCGAGTTTCACCTTCGCTAGACTCGTTAAACATCAAATAGTGATGGATTCTCCCAAAGGGTGAACTATACAACAAGAATATGTTATCCTTCTCAAGCTTGATAAAAACAAAGAGGTATTGGTCAGAAATGACTGGGGAAAACGGAAAAAGGGGAAAACCACTTTATGTAGCAGGTCGCTCTTGAACATGACACTTTCACTCCATCACCGTGACTATCTGGGTTGGGTTATTAGCTTGATGGTTATCACACCATTGGTCTATCATACCATCCATCGCTTTGTTTTGGGTCAATGCTACCAATTCACTTTAGTGTCATCAACATGTTCAAGAGAAGTCATCCAGTCAAAATCCATCTTTTTCAATACCATAAGCTTTCATTTTCATGACAGCCATTGCTGAACCTTGTGTCGTTAGTCAAATTCCATCTCTAAAATCACTACACTTGTTTGGTGTCGTTGATGTGGGATACATCAAGGCCCTCCTACAATGAGTCGCTTCTTGTCAACATTAACTCATTATCCAAGAAGTTGACTTAGAAACACCCATTCAGTACCTTGAGGCTTGCATGCATTAATGGCCTTTGACTAAAAGACTTTGTATGGTGTTTGACATCAAATCATCCATTCACCCCATGCAGAATGTACTGCAGTACCTTGAGGATCATTATCATTATCAGTGATTTCTCTCGCATCTGTTAACATCTTACATCATTGGCTGGTAATCAGATGGTGTCTTCCCATGTTCGACTTCAGATCACATATTCACATGGTTAGACTCGTACTTGAGTGAACAATTGAATGAGATTGAAGACCCCAGATCTAGTATCATCCATGTGAGCTGCGATATCAAGAGTACTAAATCATACGTACAATGGCTTTAAATTGATAGTCATTCTGATCATGGGTCTATATCTGTATACGACTGTTTATGTACATGTAATGAAAGTTTATAAGTTGATCATGGGTATGCCTTCCCTCATCACTTCATGTAAAATCAAATATCATGAGATATGTATTGTAATTGATGCAGGTCACCTTCCACTTCGATACCTCCTCATCACATCGTAAAGCATTTCATTCAACATTGGCATTTTTCTGACTTCATGCTTTAGGGGGTAGCTATTACAGATCTATTTGGGCACATCAAATCCCAACATTCAGATCAATGTTTTAGGGCTCATCAAACCCTAAAATCATTTGTTTCATACCCTAAACAAGTCACCCCTTTGAATGGCTCCTTCCCAGACAGTTTCGTGACTTGAAGACATCCAGAAATTTCCTTTAGAGGGACCAATGCAAGTAAGCCCTTATGAAGGTGCACTGCAGAGTAGTTAAGTCCACTGTCAGGCAGTTCTGCAGAGTAATTAGGCTTCCTTTCACCTACGCTGGGAGAGAATGAGCGAGATTCACATAGGGTTTGGGGAATATTCTTATCTTTTTGACTCATCTAGAAGTTTCCCTATCTTATCAACTCCTATGAGCTCAAAAATGGATGAGGAATGAGTTAAGGAGCATCCTATCCTCTCATCCCTTCCTCCATGGAACTAATTCTAAGTATGTAAGGACATTCATTGTCACCATTAATGACAAAACCTCCTTCATCTTCCTATAAATTGACCACTCATCTAAGTGATAAGGGTGTGGATTATGTTGAATTGTAAGGAGATAATGCTGCTATGAGACCTGACTTTGGAGCAAATGATGTGATGCCACAAGCTTGTCTTGCTCTTGATGTGATGTGGATGGGATCCAAGCTAAAGGAATGACTTTGAATCAGACACTAATGGTTGTAGTTCCTTATTCTATATACTAAAGTGTTTGAACCTTTTTCCATATGTTGTTTTCTTTCATAATGCTTATATGTATGAATTGCTTCTGATTCCTTTCATTTATATTCAATGGATCGTATGATTTGATTGGTTTTTGTCTTCTGTTGTGTTGACAGGGTACTTCTCAAGCAGATTAAGTATGGGAAGGAGCGAAATAATTGATACAAGGGAGATGAGAGGAAAGTGGAACTACAAGTAGGCCTTCTATCCCCTCTTCTTATCTATTGTTTATAGGAAAAGTCTAAAACACTTTAAACTGTTGTTCTAGGCACAACTACTTGTCTAGTGAATTAGTGTTTATCTATAGATGCTAAATTCTCCAAAACAGATTGGTACCATTTTCACCTTCTAAATCTGGTATCCTTCATAGGACTCTAAGTTTTCTTTGGATTGGCCATCCAAAGAGCCTCATAGCCCTTTTGTATAAGTTACTTTTCTTCTTTTCACTTCTTATTCACATGCATCTCTTGTTCTTATTTTTTTCTATTTCTGCATTTAGTATTGATGATTTCTTCTTGTAGGATTGGTTTAAATGGTTGAAGTAAGTTATTTTGTAGGAAAAAAAGCATTATTTCATCCTTTGAACAACTTTGTAAAGTCACAATAATCATTGAGCTACTTGGATTAGTTTTCTTATTACCAAATCTAAATTTCTAGATGTCCCTTCTGGCAAATATTAGTAATTTTATGCTATTTTTTAGAACATTCTAACATTGAGATTTAGTAGAATTGATTCCACTTGCATTAGATGATAAAAATATTCAAGTAATAAAAAAATTACCGAATTTCATTTTCACTTGATTAGGTTAGGCATTTGATAGATCAACTAGCTCACTAGTTCTTGAATTTGTAGATTTTAGACTAATAATATTTTTCTATTTTTTAGCATGTGTAAACAGGGATATTTTTGAGTGATTGCACTTGGAATGGAGACCTAAGACATCCTCTTTAATAAAAAAAATTGTCCCATCCAATTTGGATTTGATTTGTTTGGTCATTCAGTGAATTATATCTTCTTGTAGAAAAGCCTGTAACTTTGTGTAGCAACGTGTAACTTCCTGTAGCAACACCTCTAACTTCCTGTATCACTCTTCCAACATGTATATACATGCCCATATTTTCTCAAAAATCTTGTTTTTTCCTCTTAGGGTTGAATCATGGCCCATAGGCTCTAATTAAATGGTTGAGGAGGAATAAACATTGTTAACGCCGGAAAATCGTACACTTGCCAGTACAATCCAGAAGACATTAAAAGTGTCCAGCAGAATGCACAGGTGGACAATTTTCCAACCAAATACATTACAAAGATTCAAAAAATAAAAGGTTCTCCTAAGGTCCAAAGTTTATAAACTAAATCAATTAAGGTCGCGCATATATTTCTTCAATAAACATGTGCATGACATATCATCAAAAAAGATGCGTGGTTGCAAAAAAGGTGACTCAGCAGTCCAGGACCACTCCACACACTTGGAGTCGATTTCTTGATACAAGATCGACCTAGTACAGCTGAATTAGAGTCACCTTGGAGAGTTTCATCCCTCAATGGAATCCTATTTTCCTACTCAAGTGTATTTATCGTATATGTACCAAGAGAGGGAAGAGGGATTCAAGAAACTCTATATAAACAACATGGGAGAGCAAAAAAGAAGAGACATTGTTATGCTAGACAAATTGCTTGTAAGAAAACCACCATTTCATTGTTGAACCAAGGAAGTGAAGAGAACTAGCATGTTGGCCAAATTTCTTCTAAGCAACCCAACATCTTAGTGAGTTAAGAACAATACACCCTTTGGAGAGTCTTTACACTTCTTTGAGAGAAAGGAGAAACTTGCAAAGAGATTGAGGAAAAGAAGCATCCTTGCTGAGGATCATTGAGATCCCTAGCTCAAGGAATTCTCTTCAAGTGTTCTAGTATTCTAATTGTATTCAACCTGTACCACCAGAAACCAATAAAGGGAGATTTTCCATATACTATTGATGTGTTTTCTCCATTTGAGTATTGTTATGTTCATGCACCTCTTTGTTTAAGTTTATGTTTTTGTATGCATTTTATCCATTACTTACAATGTTGTGTTTATTGAAGTCTATCCACTAACAACACCAAATTTGACTGTGATCCTTCGCAAGTAACAATCCAATGCTAAGGGGGTATTTTTTCGTATACTTGTGCTCCAAAAACACTACAACAGGAATGGTGACCATAATGATCTCTTTTCAATAATATAGAGATTTTTTGCAAGACTTCCTCTCTACACAAACATCCTTGAAGGTTCTCCTCACTTCCCTAGATTTTCTATAGTCCCCTTGGACCTGTTCTCAGCTCGTGGAAGTGAAGAAATTTTAGAATTTTCTTGCCTACATGCTTTCTTCTCTGACAAACATGAAGTGCATGTCTGTATCTTCGAGAACCGTGAAGCATGCATCTGTTTCTATAGAACATGCATGACAAACAAAAAAACTGTAAAAAGCCTTTTATTTTTCAGTTTTCTCAGGTGATTGGAAACTGCTAGTGAATTGCCTTCACCTCTACATTTTGTATTTACTATTCAGTACCCCAGGTTGCTTGAATAAACCCTATTTCATCAAGAAATTATAAATTGTTTTATTTTAGTTGCAAACAAATACCCACATAGCTTAATTAGGGAGAAACGTAAGTCACCATAGTCCACATATGTTTTCAAACTATTTCACTTATTTTTTTGCAAATCATATTAGCTTAATTCATAAATCAAGTAAGTGGCCATTATCCACGAATCATATTACTAACCAAAGGAATTTTTTTGGGACTAGAAGCAAATGTTAGTAAAGAAAGTGAGTAATCCCTGCTTCCCTTTGCGTCTCCTAGACAAGCCCGGGCTTGCATATGAAAACCTTATTGAAAATATTTTAATTCTCATCTCCCTTATTAAACTCCACATAGTTTAATAAGAAAAAGTAAGTGGCCCTTAACCCAAAAACAAATTTCTTTTTCCATGCAAGGAAAAACCAACACCTAGTGTAATTAAAGGGATATTGAAAAGGATCATTGCATATCCAAATTTATCACACTTGTATGTTCACATTGCATCACACACTAAGCCTCCATACACTTTGTACTCAAAGACCATCCATTTTTAGATCTTTGGTTACTTAGTCTATTTTGGCTTACCAAGTCACCCAACAAGTGAAATAAGCCTCTTTAAAAAATAACTATAATTTGAACAAATTAAGTTTCCCCATAGGGGCCACAAAAGAATTAATTGTTCAAGTTAGGACCATTGGGGCTAGGAATCCCATAAGTCACCATGTTCATGATTCACCATTGAAACATAGTTCTTGAATTTCTAGGGAGCTTAAAAATACTTCAACAATTCCACGGAAAAGAAAAACCGAGCATGGCATAGACCCGATTTAGAGGGGGTTTGGCTTAGGCCTAGTTCATGCGGTACTTTTTGGGGTTACCTGACACATTTATTTCTTCGTAGTAGTAACCGATTAGCAATAAGATAAAGAATCGAATGCTCCCATGGAATGAAGATACTTAGTGGCCAAAACTAGGGAATCCTTCCCTATAGGTGAGGGTGCAGGCAACACTCGATCCTCATTACCATCATCTTGGTTGATTCCTCAGATGTTGGAAGGCATCGCCAGTTATTTCAGGACATTGCCCCAAGACCCATCAGAGGTTATCTCCACAAGACCCAACTACTTTGAGAGTGAACAAGGTGATTAGTTCTCATAGGACTATTTATCATACACAACAAACAAAAACCCTTTTTTGTTTGCTTGGTCACATAGTTTAATTAAAGGAAAATAAACCATTGATATTTTCGCTTTGATTTATGTATGCAATCCATTTTTCATTGGTATATATACCTCCTCCCATCACTAAAATCAAAGTAGTGCACAATCTAAATCGACACCATAGGGGACCCCACAACTCCCCATTGATCTAGGAATTTTTTAAACCTCCCCCTATTACCGGGAGGTGTACCAAGACTCTTTTTGTTTAGGTGGAAAATATGTCATTCAACAACCATTATTGGATCTTCCTTTATTGGTACAACTTTGCTTGGAACTCCTCCATGGAATGGGACACCCTTCACTATTCTTGAAGGATCCCCACATGCTACACCCTTTGGGAGTGCACACACTTCTCCTCTCGATAGTGCTCGAGCTACCCATCAAGGTAATCCTCTATTGATCTAAAGATGATCTAAGGTTGTCATTAATGTTAACCCAAATAGAACCAGGGGCTACCCTGATCTTGCAAGGGAATTTTTACTTGACAACTTACTCTATTTTGAGTCAAGGATCTTCTAGATGGATTCTACTCGTCAAGATGTTTCCGTTGATATATGGCACGCCAAGTAATTCTTCTTGATTTGATAGATATTCATGTTTGATGTTAGTAACCCTAGTTAGTGGGCTAAAACCCTATGGGGTTGTGGCATGCCACTCATAATTGGTTTTCGTCATTTAACAGTCAATAATTAATAATTTTAAGCTCCTAAAATCCGTCCAACATTCTCTATAGAAGCCCCTGTCAATTCTATAAAAAGAAATCTCATATATCCTCCAAATGTAGTGATCATGTCATTTTCACTATAACATCATTTCTGCGAAGTCTTAGATTCTGAAATGAAAACCCATGCGATTTGAAATCCTGATGAATGTTGTGACCAAATTTCAAATCTTGGTTCACTATATTTTTAGAGATGTGATCTGTGGAGGTTAGGGTTTTTGCAGGCTCTCGAATTTCATCTCAAAGAAGTGACCTTGGAAACATCGTCATAACTCTCTCTCTGAGAAGAGATTGGAATTATGAAAAAAGTGGAGGATAGTGCATGAATGAAAGTTTTCTGTGTATCAATTTCAGAGACGAAGGAGGAAAAAATGACACATTGTACATTGTACAAGTTCTCTCTACTGAACTAGTCCATAATTAGGTCATTGTGAGATATTGGGCATAACTTTGCCTTGAAGAGTCCAAATCGGGTTTGACCTATGGAATTGGAAAGAAGACTCAGAAGGATAGTATAGGATTGAATATCACATATTGGGGATCTAAAATCGAAGAGATACATCATATTAAATATTGTGCTCCTAGAAGGCAAAAAAAACTAGATCAAGTGTTGTCAAGGGGTGCAAAGGACCAGACTTTCTAGGGCAGCAAAGAGCAAGGTGTAGAAAAATGATGTAGTGGAGGTAAGCTACAGGTAAATATCTTCTGTATATGCATGTTCATCTCTTAATTGCATTAGCTTCTTTATATTCTAATTTGTTGTTTTTGTTTAGCACTGACATATGCTCTGCAGGATGAGGTAAGTTTTGCTATTATCATGTCATGGGTATTTCCTTGAAGACTTTTTCCAGGTATTATATATTCATCAAGAGAAGAATCAATGCATAATATAATGTTCTGAAGAATGAGAAAGGGTATCATGCCAAGAGAAACAATCAAGGTGCAAAACAATAGCAAGAAGTTCACCACATGAAGTCTTCAAGTGGGCAACACTGCATACAGACATTGTAAAAGTATCATTGTACAAAGTCATTGTAAAAGCATCTTTGTAAAAGTTGTACAAGTGTCTATTTGCAAAGAGTTGAAGAGGTAGTGTCGGGAGGTATAAGATCATCATTAGGTGGTTGTGTCATAGTTGGGGTTATGGTCTAGTGTGTCTTCTTCTTCTACATCATTCTATATCATTGTAAAGTGGACCATTTTCGCTGGTACGAGAGTCCATTCTTCTTTTATTCTTATATAGGGTGGTAGGGTGGTGCTAGGGTGAGCTGTAGTCCATTGGGTGTTGGGGCATCCTGTTAAAGTCACATGGAATGTAAACAATAAACATTGAATGCATTATTTTTGACATGATACACATTCATAGTACATTTGTATGACCGTTGGTTTCCACATCCCAAGGACCCTTGGACTCTCATGGCTCTTCACATTCTACACCAACCCATAGAGGATTAGGTGTCCAACATTCCCCCCCTTAATGCAAAGGGGTATGTATGAGTCCAAGAAGTGAGTTGTAATACAAAATATGCAAAAACATGCATGGCAGCACTAGGTTGAATGTTCTCTTTGAAATGTTGGTATAAGGGGGGTGGATTAAGGATGACCACCAACACTAGAATGATTAGTGTAGTTCCTGGAACTCTTCCAAGTCTGGCATGAAGCTCAGGTCTTCTGCTAGAGGAAGTGCTCTTGATGTTTTGAAGAAGGAAACACTCAACCATGAAAGGGAGGTCTCACCCCACATAAAAGGGAGAACCTCAACCTGAAAAGGGAGGCCTCAACCTGTGATGGTTTAAGGATGACCAAAAACTCTGGAATGCTTAATGCATTTCTCGGAAATCTTTCAAAACTGGAAAGAAGCTGAAGTCTTCTTCTAGAGGAAGTGTCTCCAATTCTTTGAAGAGGCATCACCAATTGAAGACATGCTCAGGGGCATCTTTGTCTCTGGCTACAACTCTGACTTTGTATGGCAGGTTGTGGCTTAGGTTTTCTTGATGTGGCTTTGAAGCTTGTAGATGACCATCACTTCCCCCCTGTCAGATACAAGGTGAGATGATGGAGAAAATTCAACTGCAAGACTGTTCAATATTCGAGAACAAATCCTACTGTATGAGCAAAATATCTTCTTGGTTGTTGAAGCCCATTGCCAAGAAGCGATCCATCCAAGATGAATCTTTGTTCTTGCAGGAGGCTTGTTTTTGAAGAATTTGTTTGAAGAATGACTGGTTTTATGACAGTGCTTACATGGATGAAGATCAAAAAAATAATCTTTTACATGGCCAACGCGGTCACAGTGTTGGCATTTCGCAATCTGTTGTTGTTGTTGTGGAAGAGGAGCAAAATCTGGAACAGCTGAAGGTGAACTGTCATGAAGGAATCCATCACTCTGAAACTGAATGAGCTTTGAGTAATATAGAATATGAAAGGAAACCTCCTTATCATATCGAAGACTTGTTTTGTGCTTGTTGCTAACAAGCTCTTCCCAAGGTCTGATGATTGGCTTGTGAAGTGTTGGATGGATTTCTGCTTCTGCATGTAACTCTGCTCTTGCACTAGGCACTAAATGTGAATCAACCTAAATCTTACTAATTTCATCACTTGTTAGAAGTTGATTATCCTTGAACAAAGGTTTGTTTTGGGTAGAAACAATTTACAATAGCAAATTTGTTGAAGCTCATCCCGTTGGAACTGAGATTCTAGTTGCAAAAAATCAATCTTTTCTTGTGCATTTTGTAGACAAATTATAATGTCAGCGAGAGAGGATTTGTTGATTTTTACTGTGTCATTAGTAGTAGACCATATCATAATTTTCAAAAACTCTAATACTTCATAAGATTTCCCTATTTTCTCCAGTTGAAGAATGCCAAGAAATATGCAGAATAATGACAACAATTTTAAGTACTTGAATTCTCTAGAAAGAAATACGTAGACACTTGCAGCAAAGTCGATTGTAACTATTTATCAAAATAATAAAGTTAATTGCAGTTTTGGACTATCTTTCATGAGAGAAAATTTTCCTTGGTTATCTTTCATATAAAACAATCTTGTCCCCTTTGAAATAATTGCCTTCCTCCTTAATTTAATGGCTTCATATTTCGAGTATTTGAAGGAAATTGAAAGTGCTTCAAGTTATCACATGCTGGAATTTATACCTATGCTTGTCCTTTACTATACTACAATGCCAAAAACAACAAGAAAAACACTCATTATCTTGTCCTCCCTCAGGTGTGTACTAGAACATTCCAACATTCACACATTTTCATTCCTCTAATATAGTAAATAGGCGTTGCCAACTACAGATGGCTCACCAAAAAGTCGTTGATAGGTTTCAGGTATAGTTTAGTGCTGAATTCATTCCATTGTAAACACGCCTCTGAAGAGTCACAATATTGTGCCAATCTAATGGTCAGATCTCCCTCCAAGATCCTCAAATTTTTCGATGACAATTAATGAGTAGTTTCTGAGGAGAAGATATTATGCAGAAATTTGCAACGCATAGGTGATAATTGGGTGCTCCTGAGCTTCTGCGCCGCTTGCTGTGAGCCTGCTTGGGCACCTCCCTCTGAAAATCGCTAGATTTCTTGCAGAGAATAGAGAGCGGCTCCAAAAAATAGATAAAACGTAGAGCAAAAGATAGGTGTACAAATTGACAGGCAAGGAAAGAAACCTAAATTGTTGCTGCAAACAAATATCAGACAATCTTTGTGCATATAACACTGATATCACCCCAAAAATTAAAACAACCTTCTCATTAGAACCTGTTGAGAAAAACAAATTTGTTTGTTGCACATAAATTTATGACCAAAATCCACAACAGGAACAAGTAAATTGAACAAGAAGCAACTTTAAATTGAATTGGATGAATTTAAGCAACTTCGTTAATATGCCAGTAGCGCACTGTCCCAACTTCCCTCAAACAAATGAAGTCCTCATTCTTTCAGCTTATCTATCGAGCAAACAACTAATGTGGATGCCTCTATAAGGCACAAATAAATCCTCGGGCACCAGCTTCAATGTGCCTTCCACCATTGACCAAAGCTAAGAACAAGTTTTGAATTGAGTCAAAGTTGTATATCAAGATTTACCTTCTGTGTTAGATCACCGAAGCTGTTATGCATATATCGCATGTCTCAACTTATTTGCGTAATGGTGTCAGATGTTTTAACACAACACTATGATATTTTGGCTCGTTGTCAGGGAGGGGAAAATGCAGGTCACACCATATACAACAACGAGGGAAAGAAATTTTCTCTTCGCCTTGTCCCTTCTAGAATACTCAATGAAAAATCCCTATGCGTTATTGGGAATGGAGCCATTGTGCATCTTCTAGGACTATTTGAAGAGATAGAAGGGCTTGAGTCTAATGGATTTTCTTACCAAGGAAGATTGTTGATTTCTCACCGTGCTCATTTACTATTTGATTTCCATCAAACTATTGATGAAATGGAGAAGCAGAACTTGCATGATTGTTAATTGGAACGATAAAAAGAGGGATTAGTCAAGGTAATCCAGAATGGCATTCAGGTAAGTGATTTGAGGCACGTTGGATATTCTTTTGCATGATGCCACATCTCGTTTTAAATGCTTTGAGTATAGTAAACACATGTTACAAAATGAAGTGGAGCATTACAAAAAATATTCTGAGTGAATAGAACCTTATATTGTTAACATTGTTCATTTGATGAATGATGCGTTCTCAAGCCGGACAAGCAACATGCTTTGATTCCTCGAAAATGGAAGGCCTCTCACTTTGCCATTTGTGTAAACCCAAATTGGATATCATCTGTAACAAACACAATATCGTAACGTTTCCAGAGGATGGAATACATTATACAGTGGAGGAAATAGACAAACCGCTGCACCGAAACTAGAATACCAAACAATGTTATAATGAAATACCACAAAGAATTCAACGGACCGAAAATATCCAATCACACTCAATGCACCATCTTATAGGGGATCAACGCATTGGTCCAACACACCAAATAAAACATTCAACCCGTACATGTCTCCAAATCACTGTTTTCGACCACTGTTCCAACAATTCCACACTACCTTTAAAGAAATCAACATATTTCAAAATACAATGCATGTAGCAGTGCATAGGAAAAAATTACACATTGTACACTGTACAAATTCTCTCTACTGAACTAGTCCATATTTAGGTCATTGTGAGATATTGGGCATAACTTTACCTTGAAGAGTCCAAATTGGGTCTGACCTATGGCATTGGAAAGAAGACTCAGAGGGATAGTATAGGATTGAAGATCACATATTGGGGATCTAAAACCATAGAGATACATTAGATTAAATATCGTTCTCTTAGAAGGCAAGAAAAACTAGATCAAGTGTTGTCAAGGGGTGCAAAGGACTAGACTTTCTAGGGCAGAAAAGAGAAAGGTGTAGAAAAATGATGCAGTAGAGGTAAGATACAGGTAAGTATCTTTTGTATATGCATGTTCATCTCTTAATATCATTAGGTTCTTTGTATTCTAATTTGTTGTTTTTGTTTAGCACTGACATGGGCTCTGCAGGATGAGGTAAGATTTGCTATTATCATGTCATGGCTATTTCCTTGAACACTTTTTGCAGGTGTTATATATCCATCAGGAGAAGACTCAATGAATAATATAATATTCTGAAGAATGAGAAAGGGTAGCATGGAAAGAGAAACAATAAAGGTGCAGAACAACTGCATGAAGTTCACCGCATGAAGTCTTCAAGTGGGCAGCACTGCATACACACATTGTAAAAGTATCAATGTATAGAGTCATTGTAAAAGCATCTTTGTAAAAGCTGTACAAGTGTCTATTTGCCAAGTGTTGAAGAGGCAGTGTTGAGAGGTCTAGGATCATCATTAGGTGGTTTTGTCATAGTTGGTGTTATGGTCTGGAGTGCCTTCTTCTTATACATCAATCTATATCATTGTAATGTGGACCATTTTCCTTGGTACGAGATTTCATTCTTCTTTAATTCTTCTATAGTGTGGTAGGGTGGTGCTAGGCTGGTGTGTGAAGTCACCAATAGGTTCAAGCCTGTGAAAACTGTAGGGTGGTAGGGTGGTGCTAGGGTGAGTTGTATCTCATTGGGTGTTGGGGCATCTGTTCAGTTGAATACTGAAGAATTGCGAGTGTTGGAGTGTCCATCCAGTGGGTACTAGAGAAGAATGCTTTTCTAGATTCTAGGAAGTTGGAGTTTTCTTTTTAATTGGAGTTGAAGATTAAAGAATTTGTTAGAAAATTATATATTACAGAGCAATGGAACACATAAAATATTGCAGAAATATAAACATAGAAAACACATAAAACAAGAGAGACACATATATACGTGGTTCACCCAGTTTGGGCTACGTCCATGGAGAAACAACCTGTCATTCCTTTTATATTATCTAGCTAAATGAAGAGATACAACCTATAGCGGATTCGATGTAACGCCCTCTTCGCTATAAATCTCCTCTCTCTTTCTCACTTAGAATACGGATCTACATAGACGCAATACAATTCCCTCATATATAGTGAGGGGTTACCTTCTAGGGCAAAAACAAACTCTAAATTAAACGTAACTTCTACCGTCAGATCTCCGCCTAATGAATAGCCCAGATTGACTAGAAACTACTATACTTTTACAAGGAAATTTTACATCTATTCTTAGCTTTGGGGGAATTGCCTCCAAAACCCCCCGCCAGGGGGGTTTCACCAAAGGTCGTAGTTGAACCCCCTGGACCCCCTGCAATGAATATTTTATGGGCGGCATTGCTGCCCCATTTCTAACTGGGGTCCAATGTGGCGATAACTTTGAATATAGAAGATAATCAGGCTCCAAAACCAATAATCTCCCACTTGGAGACTGATTATAGCAACTCCACCACTGCTTCATTTCCTGGACAATGACTCCTCTTTGGACCTGGCTATTTCTCATCTTCTTCATCTTACTTGAAGACCAATTGAAACTGAGCATATTCTCAGTTTCTCCCTGGTTACAACTTTTGTTAGCATATCTACAAGATTCTAGCTAGTGTGTATCTTTTCCAGCTTCAACTCTCCATCTTCCAACACTAATCATATGAAATGGTACTTGAGCTGTATGTGTTTAGTCCTATAATGAAATATTGAGTTCTTTGCAAGATGAATGGAACTTTGGCTATCACTGTATAATGTGCCCATATCATGCTCCTTATCCAATTCACCCATAAACCTTTGTAACCAAATCATTTCTTTACTAGCCTATGTAGCAGCAACATACTCTGCTTCTGTTTTTTTTATTTTTTATTTTTATTTATTTCTGGGCAAAGACTAAGCTAATTTATATTAAAAAGATGTAAAAATATATACAAGAGGTTTGAGCCTCTGAGAGTGCCCTGGAGCCTGTGCAACTCTCTTTCAAAAATATGACAAAATTTAACTGTTCTGCTAATGAGAGTGCCACTGATGACTGTGCACCTCTCTCTCAAAAATATTACAAATTTGACTGTTTCAGTAAACATAAGAAAAACATGACATGACAGAAGATTTTCCTGGATACTAAACATAAGCATGGAGGGGTGGGAAGTTTGAAGACGAGCCGCTATTCGCCATAGTGTAATTCAAATGCCAAGTGCCGCGCCAAGAAGACCGAGCAAGTAAAGCCGAGACAACAAAATCATGCAAGAAGGCAAGGAAACAAAACAAAGCAAGAAGACTACACATACTGAACATAAGGAACTACTTGATGTTTGCAAACCCTTGCCTGATATCCTCATCCAGTGGCTCCCAGGTTATCTCCATTCCGGGCGGGATGTCTTCCAGCTTCATGCCCGGCGGCAGCTTTGGATACAACAGAGTGCTAAAGGGGAAAACCGGGTCCTTGTGCTGGCTTTGCTTCTGTGGAGAGGTCTGCTTTGCTTCTACCTTCTCTGGAGAATGCTTTGCTAGATCTGGAGCCAGGTCCAAGTTATTCTTTTCCTGCATACTGACAATTTCCTGAAACACCTCGGCCTGCTCCTCTGTGCGCGCGCCAGTGCTCTCCTCCTCAATTTTGCTTTGCGAGGACGGAGCGTAGGAACTGTCCTCAATCCACTTGCTTGGCGAGGAGCTATTTGGGTGAGAAGGCGACTGATCTGCCAAAGGGTCCTTCATACTGTCTTCTTCCTCATCTTCTTCAGAGAAGATGACAGTTACCAGAGTCAAAATGAAGGGCTTGTTTGTGCGACGACGGTAATGGAACCGGGCGGATTGGACTGTATTACAGATGGAATGATTCGAGTCTTCGGATCTGTTAGAAGGTGGCGAAGCATGGGCTAGAGGAGAAATTCGGCTAGGGCTGTGACGGCCTTGCCCTCCAGCACTACCTCGCTGGCCATGGTGAATCCCACGCCGAGGAGTGGCCCTTAAACGAGGCGCCATGAAGATTTTCTTGACAGCTGCGAGAAAGTGAAAGGACAATGGAGGCTCTGAAGTGGTGTGGGGACTGGTTATCCTCTGGAAGGAGTTCCAATCAGCCTCAATTAGTAAAATTCCGCAAAGCCGTTCCTCAACCTGGTTCCTTTTAATGTCACAGAGCCTCTCCTCCCCTGAGCAGATTTCCCTTCCAATTTCCGTTGCTACCTTCGAAGGGATACATATAACAGAAATATAAACTGGTTTGTGCACATCTACATAGAGAGGCTTGAGCTTATCATGACCTCCGTTCTCCGTCTGCATATAAGCTGACCTGACATTCTCATCCTGCAACAGGCTCTGAACAAGGAAGAATGTTCCTGCAACGCACTGCTCCATCCTATTATCTCCGCGGCTCTTACCTTGGGATGGAAGAGGTGTTAAATGACAATGAACGCCCTTCATTGTTGACGACGTATAAACTGTTCCATCCGACCTCATCAGCTGCCCGCTGTCCTCTCCGTGTGGCTGGCTCTTAACAACCATTTAATGCTGGTCGGACACCCGCATCCAGGTGAATTTCTTCCCTTGTCTGCATATCTCTTGTGAGGATATCCTGGAATGTGGATATTTCTTTCTCCGAAGGTGTTCCTTGCAACGATCCTTCGAAGAATTCCTTACCCCTATCCACTCCTAAATTGGCTAAGAAATCGGCCAATTTGTTCCCTTCTCTCCTGATGTGTTTGAAGGATATGGCTCTATTACTTCTGAGCCATTGTTGGAGAAGCTCTAGTCTTGTAGCCAATCTCCAGCTACTACTCACCTTCTGAACATCCTGGCCCTATTGGATTTTCGAGACCATATTTATGATAATTTGTGAATCCCCTTCCACTATAAGAGGAGTGTATCTTTGGGCTTGCGCAATTGTAAGTCCTTTCCATAGTCCTTCCAGTTCTGCTGCATTATTAGTGTTCCAGCCAATTGAGCCATAGAAAATCTTGAGAGGGATGCCCTGGCTGTTTCTTATTGCGCCAGCATAACCTATATTCCCTGGGTTCCCTTTCGAAGCTCCATCAAAGTTGAGAATAAACAAGTTTAAGGGTGGAGGAGACCAACTTGATGGGGAGGCTTGATGAGTGGCTGAGTTAACTTGAGAAGAATTAGAACTTTGAATTTTAATTTGCCAGTTGTTCCATATTTCCTGTTCCTGTGGCAGGGATGGGAAGTCCTCTTGGGTCCAACATTTAGTAGACAGGGTTTCTTGTATATTGCTGTGGATGCTTTTCCATACTTGCTCCATCTGTTGTGCTTGATCCTTAAATATCCGCCTATTGTGCTCTTTCCATATATTCAACATCAGAATACCGGGAGCAATTTGCCATAACATGTTGAGAATCTCGCTTTAATATTGCTTTTGGGGCCAATTGCGGAGCGTGTTATTTATGTCCCCCAAAACTCTCCCTTCTCTGCGACATCGAAACGTAACTTTTTCCCAGAGTCACCTTCCAAAAGGACAGAGTAGCATGAGATGTGCAGCTGATTCCTCATTCATTTTACAGTTAAGGCAGATTGAGGGGCCTGCAAATTTTCTTTTTCTCAAATTATCCCAAGTGAGAATCATGTTGTGCGCTAGGAGCCAGAGGAATGTTGAGATTTTTGGCCATATTTGTGGTTGCCAGATTTTTTCCCATATTTTATCTTTGATGAGTCGATCTTTTAGACTGATTTTGTAAGCCTCCTTTGTTGAAAATGTGCCATTATCTTCGTATCCCCACCGCAGCTTGTCTCTTTTTTTGAGAATTTTCCTTTTTTCCAGTTCTTCTGATAGAGAGTTCTGAATTGCCGTCGGGATGTCTGGTAAAATGTGGCGTATCTCTTTCCATTCTCTGTGATCTGAGTCATTGCTAAGTTTCCAGAATTTATTTACCTGATCCAATGGATTTATTTCTTGATCCGATATTCCTTGGATGACGTTTTTTATGCTTGGGAGTTGCTGCCATGAGTCCATCCAGAATCTTGCCATTCCGCCTTCTTTCACCTCCCAAAAGCTGTTATGTTGAATTAGATCTCTGTGCTTGATGGCTGAGTTCCACATTGCAGACCCCTTGCTTGTTTCCATCATTCTGATTCTTTCCTCCAAAGGCAAGTTGCTGGCATATTTTGCTGTCCATATTTGTGCCCAGGGAGTGTTTGGGTAGGATAGCCATTTCCACCAGATTTTTGCTCCCATTATTGTGTTGCTGTGTTCCGGATCGCTGAGACCAATGCCTCCTGCAGATTTTGGGAGACAAGCCTTCTCCCATTTCACCAGAGCCCATTTTCTACCTTGTCCTGAGCTTCCCCACAGGAAGTTGCACTGTAATTGTTTGATCGCTTTCAACACCCATTTTGGCGCTGCTATTATAGAGAATAAGTACAGCGGCATGGATTGAAGAACCGCTTTGATAAGCACAATCCTGCTAGCCATATTTAAGGCACGGTGCGTCCATAGGCAGAGCTTTGCCTCCAGCTTTTGTAACAGACTTGACCAGGAAGAATGCTTGAGGGCAGAGTCAAATAGAGGTGCGCCTAAGTATTTGGATGGCAGGGATTCTACGGAGAAGCCTAGAATGCGGGAAATTTCTCTTTGAGTAATCAGAGGAGTGTTGAAGAAAAAGATCTGGGATTTCACTTTGTTAATGAGGGCACCAGAGGCTTTGGAAAAATTGTCAAGGATGGAATTTAAAGATCGAGCTTCTTGCACAGAGGAATGTCCAAATAGCATATTGTCGTCAACAAATTGCTAGTGAGAAACTGTGGGGGCTTGGTGGATCGTGATGCCTTTGAGGTTTCCAGCTTGGATAGCCGAGTTTATGCTACGGCCTAAACCCTCCGCCATTATTACAAATAGAAATGGTGATAGAGGGTCCCCTTGTCTGATTCCTCTTGAGGGGCGGAAGGTGGAGGAGGGAATCCCATTTATGAGTATGGAAAAAAACGTGGAAGAAATGAGACTACTTATCCATCGTATCCAGGAAGCGGCAAAGCCAAAAGCTTTCAGAATTTTTTGCATGTATTCCCAACAAATGCTATCAAAATATTTAGACAAGTCGATTTTAAGTAGCATACCTGGTTTTTTCGTCAACTTGAGGGAATGGATGATTTCATGGGTGAGAATGATCCCGTCCGTTATTTGCCTTCCCTCTACATATCCAGATTGTTCCTGAGAGATGAGGAAAGGGAGCATTGGTTTCAACCGAAGAGCTACTACCTTGGAGACAATCTTGTAGATGATATTGCATAAGGCAATAGGACGATATTTGTCCGGAGAGTTGGAATCCCCAGATTTTGGGATTAAAGCAATCAATGTTGCATTTAGTCCCGGATACATCCATCTCATAATGCGTGATTCTTCTACTACTTGCCATACTTCCCATTTGATCAGCTCCCAAAAATGCTGAAAGAAATTTGAAGTGAAACCGTCTGGACTAGGAGCTTTTCCCGCCTTTAGTGAATTTACTGTTGTCTCTACCTCCTGAAGACTGATTGGTTTGAGAAGAAGAGTGTTATGGTCTTCTGTTATTAGGCAAGGTATATTGCATAAAATTCTGTCAATTGCCTCTGTTCTGTTGATGTTGGGCTCTTGATTCATCATTCTAAAGTACTGAAGAAATTCCTGTTCTATTTCTTCATGGGTTTCCATTTTGACTCCTTGTGCATTGTGGATTTGATAAATTTGATTGCTCATTCTCCTTTGTACTGTTGTTTTATGAAAGAACTTTGTGTTCTTCTCCCCTTCCTTCAGCCATCAAATTCTAGATTTCTGCTTCCAAAGAACTTCCTCCTGCAGATCACGTTCTAGGAGTTTGTGTTCCGCTTCCTGTTCCTTGTGTGCTAGTTCCTCTGTCCATCCTTCCGACATTATGTTTTGCTGAACCTTTTTTATCTCTTGGATGAGGAGTTCCTTTTCCCTGAAGATGTTACCGAAAGTGTTTTTATTCCATCGTTTTATCTCCTCCTTGAGCATTTTCAATTTTTTTGGAATCTTGCCATTTGTGTGGACTCAGTCAGATTACAGTTTTTCCATGTTGTCTGTATGAACTCTTTAAAGTCTGGATGAGAAAGCTAGAAGGCTTCAAATCTGAAGGGTCTCTTTATATTGGTTCCAGGCCTGTTCTAATGCAATGCAATGGGCCAGTGGTCTGATCCGGAGAAAGGAATAATATTGGCTATGAACTCTCCCCCTATATGGACTGCATTATCTGAGATTAGAAACAGATCTAAGCGAGAGGCAATTTGCATTGGAGTTACTCTCTTGTTGGTCCAGGTGTATAGTCCGTTGGATGTGGGTAGATCAATCAGCCAGTTATTGTTGATGAAATCTTTAAGAAGAGTTCCATCTTTGTTTATTCTGCATCGCCCCCCTTGCTTCTCCTCTAGCGACGCTATCATATTGAAATCTCCTCCAGACACCCATAACGGGTATGGCCTGTCTTCATTGAGGTGCGAAAGTTCCTCTAATATTTCCTTTTTCTGCTGAGTTTCTTGCGGAAAATAAACATTTGTAATGTGTCCATATATATTCGTGCCCAGAAGATGAAAAATGGCTTGAATAAAATTATTGTTTGCATGGATGTTCAGTAATTGGATTTTACCTGCATCCCATAGGATCGCTAGTCCGCCTGAAGCTCCTTGTGCATCTACTGCCGTGACTTGCCCTCCTGGCCATGCTTTAGCTGCAATTTTTTCCAAGATTGTCGACTTACATTTAGTCTCCTGTAAGAATAAGATTGTAGGTTGTTCCTCCATGATCAAATTTCTTAGAAGTTTTCCTTTCCTTGGGCCATTGAGACCTTTGATGTTCCAAGATAGCAACTTCATTGGGAAGATTTGCGGTTGGTGTTGTAGTACTTGGTTAGTTTGGCATATCTGCCAGACTCAACCAAGACCTCTCCAATCTTGATAGTTCTTTCTAGAGTCGTTTTCCGTCCTCTCTTCTTACTGTATTTTGAGATGAATTTGCCATCCCATTGACTTCCTGTTTGGACCCCTAGAGAGTATTTTTTCTGAGCTTTATTCAATACTTCTACTAGGTTGTCTACCTGTGTTTCAGTGATTTTATCAAATTTACCTGAGTTGCAAGCTTGTTCAAGACCTAGAATTTCAAGTTCCCCAATGTCTATTTGTTCGCTGTCCTCATCCATGAAATGCAATTCTTGAGTGATTTCTTCTACCTCCTTCCCTTTTTCCATGCTGGGTATTGTATTGTCTATTTCCATTGCCGGGTTATTCCAGGTTTCCGAAGCCGTCATGTTCTTTTCACTCTCCGGAGTCCCTTTCGGTGCTCCTGTCTTTGAAGGTGAGTTTGGTGTTTTTTCTGAAGTAGACACTTCTTGTAACTCTGTATTTGCTAAAGCCTCGAAGCTATTGCTTGTGGAAGGCTTGGACTGATCCTTTGGAACAGTCTTTGGGGTTGCGATGGATTTTTTGTGTCCTCTTCTTCTGTTTGTTACTTTGGTAAATCCGTCCTGAGATTGTTGTGCTTGGCTAGTTTGAGCCGTGGGATTGTTATTCAAAGGAAAATCTCTGAAGAGATGTCCTAAGGCATGACATTTCCTGCAGCGAAAGGGGACGTGCTCATAGTCAATGACCTGAATCCAATCTTGATCTTCATGAAAGAGCCTCACCGTGTCTGGCAAAGGTTGTTTTAGGTCCATGTATACACAAATCCTAGCATATGAGGCATAGGTGGTGTATCTTACAGCCTTTGTTTCTTCTGCAACTTTGACAAAGTCTCCTAATACCGAGCCTATGGTCTTCAGTGAATCCTCCTCCCAATATTCCCAGGGTAGAGAGTAAAAGCGAATCCAAACTGGTGCATAGCTGAGATCTTCCTTGTCTGGGTTGAAACGGGCAACCCATTCTCTGAGGAATAGCCCAGCTGAATTGAAAAAATAGGGACCTTCGTCGAACACTCGATTTCTGTCTTCCAGGCAGTTAAAGATGGCTGTAAAGAAACCTTTGGGGCCTAGCAGCAGGGTTATTTCTCCTTTTGGTCACCATTTAATGTTAATCCAGTTTCTCAGGGCTTTTTTGGTTGGCCAAAATCCGATGAATTTACCTATGAGGGCATGATCCCGCATGTATTGTATTCTTGCATTAATACGGTGGCTAGGTAACTCAACTTCTGGCCTGTGAGCAACATCAGGCTTGCAGGTAGAAGAACTAACCTTTGGTTTTTCGTGCTGACCTTGATCATCCCCTGTCTTCTACGGTCCTTCTGCGGATTTAACTTCGTGTCCCTGTTCTGCATTTAGATTTACCTCGGGTCCTTGTTGGCTTGCTTCAGGTGGTGGCACGTCCCCTTACACCCCCGAGGGGGTAGCCATTGGAACTGTTTTCCAGACCCTTTCTCTACCTCGACTGCGTACTCATGTCAGATCTGGTGATCGCAGGCTGGGCGCCTGCCGCTGCAGGTTTCTTCTGAAACCCTAGCTGTTACGCCCTTCCCGTGACTTCCGCACGCTCCCGTTCATCCTCTCTACTCTTCTTCTGTTGTTGAAAGTGCAACAACACTTTGGATTTTTGAAACCCAACTGATAGTTGTTCCCCCTACAGTAAATACATATCCTGTAGTGCTCCTCCTATTATCTCTGTCACCTGCCATATCTGCATCAACATATCCCTTTAGAGCAATGTTTGAACCACCAAAGCATAATTTTTGATTTGTGGTACCTCTCAAATACCTGAGAATCCACTTCACTGTCATCCAATGTTCTTTTCCTGGATTTTTCATGTACCTACTTGCAACTCCCACTACATGTGCAATATCAGGCCTTGTGTAGACCAGTGCATACATTAAGCTTCCAACTGTTGATGCATATGAAACTTTAGACATATGAGCCATTTCTTCCTGAGTCTTGGGGCATGCCTCCTTACTTAATTTGAAATGGCTAGCCAAAGGTATACCAACTGGTTTTGCATTCTACATATTAAACCTTTTCAACACCTTTTCTATGTACTCACTTTGAGACCATGTTAATTTGCAATTCTTCCTGTCTCTAGTTATTCTCATACCAAGGATTTGTTTTGCAGCACCCAAATCCTTCATTGCAAATGAGTTTGCTAATTTCCTTTTGAGCACATTTATTTCTTGCATGTTAGAACCTACAACAAGCTTGTCATCTACATACAATAACAATATAATATAGCTGCCATCATTTTACCTTTTGAAATAAACACAATGGTCAGAGTGACATCTAGTATAACCTTTTTTAGACATAAACCTGTCAAATTTTAGATACCGCTGCCTTGGAGCCTGTTTTAAGCCATACAAGCTCTTATTCAACCTGCACACTAGTTTCTCCTTCCCTTTTACCTCATATCCTTTTGGCTGCTGCATATATATCTCTTCCTCAAAATCCCCATGGAGAAAGGTTCTCTTTACATCTAACTACTCAAGATGCAAATCTTCAGCTGCTACTAGACTTAGAATAGTTCTGATTGAAGTCATTTTCACAACAGGAGAAAATATCTCATCAAAGTATATACCCTTTTTCTATGCAAACCCTTTCACCACAAGTCTAGCTTTATACCTTTTCCTACCTCCATCTTCTTCCTTCAACTTGTAAACTCATTTATTCTGCAATGTTGTTTTACCTACAGACAACCTGACTAAGTCCCAAGTCTAATTATGTGCTAAGGATTCCATCTCTTCTTTCATGGCTTGCTCCCACTCCTTCTTGGCTTCTACCTGCACTGCTTCTTCATAACATTCTGGTTCACTAGAATCAGTCAACAATACATAATATAATGAAGGAGATTATTGTTCAGGGGGTCTACTTATCCTAGTAGATCTTCTAACACTGCTTTCAGGTGTTTGAAGTGCTTGTTGTTGTTGTGGTTATTTTTCTGGCTGTTGATCATTATGATTTTCAGGCACCATCACTTTTCCTGTGATATCGTCAAGCACTATGTATTCTTTGTTTTTTTTCCTGTTTTTTTTCCTGTTTGTTTTCCTGTAGTTGATCCTTATACAAAACCTTTTCATTGAATATGACATCTCTGCTTCTAATGATTTTATGTTTTTCATAATCATAAAAGCGATAACCAAAATCATTAACACCATATCCAATAAAGGTACATTTCTTTGATTTTTCCTCGAGCTTTGTTCTATTTTGTTTGTTAATGTGGACAAAGGCTTCACAACCAAAAGTCTTTAAAACAAACTAGTTTACCTTATACTTGTCCATGCCTCCTCTGGAATACCACAATCCAAGGAACTTGAAGGCCCTCTGTTTATTAGATAAACAGCAGTATCTACAACATCTACCCAAAATTGTAAAGGCAATCCCGCATGCAATCTCATGCACCTTGCATGCTCCATGATTTTCCTGTTCATCCTTTCTGACATGCCATTTTCTTGTGGTGTTCTTGGAACTGTCTTCTCTCTACGAATTCCATTCTCTGAACAATACCTATCAAACTCTTTGCTACAATATTCACCTCCATTATCTTATCTAAGACACTTCAACCTTTTTCTTGTCTCATTTTCTGCCAAAGCTTTCCATTTATTGAAAGTATCAAATACATCAGATTTATTTCAATTACAATAAATCCAGGTTTTTCTAGTTGCATCAACAATAAAAGTAACATAATAATGAGAGCCACCAAGAGATGATACCTGAGCAAGTCCCCATACATCTGTATGCACAAGATCTAATTTTTTGCTCTTCTTTTCTTTCCCAACTCTAAGGAATCTAACTCTCTTATGTTTTCCATAAACACAATTCTCACAGAATTTTAAATCAACATGCTTCAAACCTGGCAACAAATTTCTTGAGTGAAGAATCTGCATCCCCTTCTCATTCATGTGCCCGAGCCTATGATGCCAGAATGTCATATCTTCTCCTGTAGAGGTTAAATCATTAACAGAATTAGAAATACCATTGCATAAATATAATGTACCAACCTTTCCTCCTTTCGCTATTACTAGGGATCCTTTAGTGACCTTCTAGGTTTTATATGTGAAAGTAGTTACGCAACCTTCACCTCCCAACTGCCATGTTGAAAATATATTTTTCTTCATATCTAGAACATGCCTTAACTCCTTCAATAGCCGCTAATTTCCATTTTGTTGTTTTATGAACACTGTACCCATTCCAATGATTTTACAGGGTTTATCATCACCCAATCAAACCTGTCCAAAATCTCCTTGAATATAATCATAAAAATGTTTCCTATCAGGTGACATGGAATGAGGCCCCTGAATCTACCACCCAGGCATAAAAAATATTTTTCTAATGAAAGAATCAAAGCATCTTGCAACACATCACCTGTTACATTCGCTTCATGATTAGTTTCTTGCTGCGCATCTGCTTCTTTTCCCTTTAGAGACTTGCAGTCTTTCTTTAGGTGTCCTTTTTTCCCGCATTTCCAGCACACTATCCCCGATCTAGACTTGGATTTGCCTTTTCTTGACTTATTGTGATATCCAGGGCTCTTTCCTCTTTCCATTTTTCTTCCCCTAGTCTCTGCAGTCAAAGCATTACCTAATGTCTCACCGGAGCTTTTCCATCGCATTTCCTCGCTAAGGATTGTACCAACAACATCATCAAAATTTAAAGTACTAGATCCAAAGACAGAGTTACTAATGGCCATAACTAAGCCATTCCAAATTTCTGGCAATGAGCACAAAAATAAAAGAGACCTAACTTCATCATCAAAAGTTACCCCTACAGAACTTAACTTACTGGTAACTGTCTTAAATTCATTTAAATGATTAGCAACAGATCCACCTTCTGACATCTTCATATTAAATAAACACTTCATAAGAAATACCCTATTTGAGGCCGAGGGTTTTTCATATAGTTTGGCCAATGCTGACATTAAACCCTATGCTGTCATTTCCTTTGAAATATTAAACGCTACTGATGCTACTAGGCACAGCCGTATTGTTCCAATTGCCTTTCTATCGATAATATCTCATTTTGTGTCTGTCATACTCGTCTGCTTCTTTGTATTTCCGCTCAATGGTTGGTACAGATCTCTCTGATACAGATAAACTTCCATTTGCATCTTCCACAGCTAGTAGTTTTGGCTGTTGAATTTTTCAACCCTAAACCTACCATCTTCCGCCATTGCTCCCACTCAAACCAGGAACCCTTCTCTCCTGCGAATTTATAAGCCAAATAGACCTTCGACTCTGATACCATTTGTTAGAAAATTATATATTACAGAAAAATGGAACACATAAAACATTGCAGAAATATAAACACAAAAAATGCATAAAACAAGAGAGACACAGATATATGTGGTTCACGCAGTTTGGGCTACATCCACGGAGAAACAACCAGTCCTTCTTTTTATATTATCCAGTAAACTTAAGAGATACAACCTAAAACAACTCCACTGTAACTCCCTCTTCACTCTCAATCTCCTCTCTCTTTCTCACTCAGAATACAGATGTACATAGACGCAATACAATTCCCTCATATATAGCGAGGGGTTGCCTTCTAGGGTAAAAAACCCTAAATTAAACATAACTGCTAATAGTCAGAACTCTGCCTAATGAACGACACAAATTGACAATGAAATTACAACATTTTACAAGGCAATTTTACATTTATTCTTAGCTTCGGGGGCACTGCCCACGATCCCCCCACCAGGGGGGGCTCCCAAAGGCCGCAGCTACCCCCCCAGACCCCCCTTGCAGCGAATATTTTATAGGTGGCATTGCCGCCCCATTACAAACTAGGGTCCAATGCGGCAATACCTTTGAATACAAAAGATAATTAGGCTCCACACCAAACAATGGTAATCCTATATTGTAATCTGGAAAGGCACATAATATGGAAGGTGATATCTTTCCAGTTGACTTCAATCAAAAGAAGTGACCAAACTACTTGAAGGGGGTGTCATAGGAATGGGATAGTTTCTCTCTTTCTCTATGGGAACAGGAGAACTCCTCTCATACACCTTGGGAATGGGAGGATTTCCCTTTAGTTCATTCGAAACTGAAGAAACTAGAAGAACCTGAATAGTACGAGGTTCACTCTCTACCAGAAAGGTACAGTTAACTGACAGAAATAAGTTTTTTGTTTTCTCGACCAATGGTTGGTCAAGAACAGACTCACGAGATTCACTTTTAGAGAGAGTGGGGTTGACCAAATATTACTTTTGATCAATCACTAGATCAACTAGTGAAGAAGGATCAGGGAAAAGATTTTGATACCCAACCGGAAGATGAGGTTGAGAAGCTGGAAGGTTTTCCAACTCTTTGGAAGCTTCATCCATAAGAGGACGAAGGTGAATGGATAATTATCTTCACACAACTTATAGGGAAATTTTAATTTTCCCTTTTTCCCATATGCTTTACTATTACTAGTTGAAGGCTTATCACCAACATGATCTCCAAAGGCTAATGACAAAGGTTGATGTGAACTTGTGGGCCATGCTTCTAATACCTTGGGAATATCGGGACAATTTCGTAGAAGGTGGTCACCCTTACATAACATGCAAGAGAATTTTACTTTCCAAGGCTGATTGGTAGATTTTTCTACATCGGTTACATTAGCAAAAATGATTGCTTGGTTTCCCCCTTGCTTATTTTGCTTATTCTTCGTCCTCTTCTTCTTCTTCTTAGCTTCCTAGCTACTAGAATCTAGACTTTCACCAAACGAAGAGGAAGAACGAGGTGAATAAATAGGTGAAGAAGGTGAGGGATCAAATTTAGCATCAACATGAGGTTTATGGTGTTCATGTGGGAGAGAACTTGGTTGAAAAACAGTTTGGACACCTGGAATCACCTAGGCTGCAAATAACCAAACCAGCAGACCAATGGTCAATCCAAGAAGGGAGAATGCTGCCATATAGGGAGCACCAACATTTCCAAAAGAAGGAAAAGGACTAGGATTCCCATTAGGGGGATTTCCTTGGTTGGTAGACTCGGGAAATGTTGCCATTGGTATTAACCTAAGATCTACTAAGGAGTATTTCCTTAGGAAGGATTTTTTTCCGTAGTCAATTAATTGATTTTAGAACTTTAACAAAAATAAATCAAAAATTGGGTAATCTAGGCAAAAGGTTTTACCAAGTATCCGTGAACCGGTATATACACCATAGTCAAAACCAACGACTTAACGTACGATGGCCAATCTCCCTGAATGTTTTGTTCGGTGTATCACATTTACAAGGTGGCAAACTCAGTTACCTTTGGCTAAAGGATAGCAACCTAATGGGGTCTCCCAATATATACTCGACGGTACGGGGGAACAAGTCTGTGTTAGAGTTGTCTAATGCATAACCATTCGGTGAGAGAGTTCCCATGTACTTTCCATACTGAAGTGCCTCCGATATACCCAAAATTATTGGAGAACCTTTGATATACTTCCGTACTGGAATGGGATTTCACCCCCAGGATACAATGTAGGCAATTAACGATAGCTTCTAGGTTTAAGGATGTCGGAACACGTCTTTGGCATAGACCTCTAAATGTTTTTGTTAAGTTCCAAATGCTCCTTAGGTTAATTAAGGTAAATTTTAAGTTTATCTTCAATTACATTCTGGTTTTAAGGCTCAAAATGATGTCCCTTGAATCCTTAAGATGCAACTATATGAGAAACGGAAATTTTCCATTTCAATGAAAGCTATACTAACCAAGGGGAGAAATTTCAATAAATAATGCATCAAACAAAATGCATCATGCAAAATGCCTTCCACTAACTTTCACTTTCATCTTCCAAATTCAATGCCAAAAGTAAAAATGATTTCCACTTTTCACTATCCAAAATGCAAATTTTTCGAAAGAAAAATGATTTTACTATACAAAGATGCACTTATATGAATTATGCTTTTCTTTTCATTTTCAATGATTTGATGCACCTAATACAATTTTTAGCTTTCAATCATAGAAAAATGTGATCTATTTTCAATGATGAATCTCAAAAAATAACTTTTCAGTGCAACTAATCTAGTGCATTTTCATGAAAAGTAAATTTTGAAAGACAAGCTAAAACAAATGCAAAATGATGTTTTCAATGATTTCCACAGAAAACAACACTCAATCAATCAGCAAAACGAGCATCTCAATGACACCAACAAGTAGCAAGTGATGATCAATTGACTAGAAGCCCTAAAACTCAATCATATTTCATTTCGAAGCCAATGAGACAAATTTTGCAAATTAATCAAGACAATTAATCAAAAACTCACAAATCCAAGCATATAGGATGGGAAAAGACCTTATGGGCCAAGACACACTAGATTCTAAGGAAGAAACCTTGAAAATTCTCACATGCAAGGATCAGTGCTACTTTAGATAGAAAAACTCGTGATGATTAGGTTATCAATGCTACTTTGCGTAGCCAAACCCGCATTGGTTGGGGTCATCAGCACTACTTTATATAGCTAAAGGAGTGATGATTTTCAATGTGAGAAAATAATGAAGAAATTTTTATTTTAGCGTGACTGTAAAGGTAAAAACTCACACTGCCATCGCTACTTTCACTGGTAAAACTTGAAATAATCGAGGAATATGGGAAAACACAAAAACTATTTCAAAAACACTCCAAACTTATCACTCTAAGGTAGAAATTAGTGATGATATAAACCCAGACTGATGCACACAAGTTGAGAAATCAATGGATGGTCAGACTAGTCAAAGTATCATATTGAAGGAATGGATGGAAAAGGTTATGGCTTCTCCAGCAGAGTCGCCATTTTTTTGTCTAGGAAATCTTCTCTGTAGACAGAGATGATCCCTCTAGCCCAATGAGTGGGACTAGCAACCTACATGACAATCAACTAGACACTTTCCTAAGTTACTACCAAAATAGGAGAAGAGGAAGATAGCCTACCTCATTCTGATGCTACAATGTCCTCCTTTGTTGAAGACTTCAAATCACTTGTTCCATGTGCTCAGTCTTATTGCTCACAACGTTTGAATGCCTACACAAGAGATCAAGATACAACAAAGCATACAAGTACAAATAGCATAATCGAAAGTAATCTGCTTAACATATTAAGGAGAATTAAGATAAATTATGCATTAACATACACATTTATGGAAAATGAACCAGAAATTGTACATATTAATAGAATAAAGGAGGAATCATACAACCAAGCCTTGATGTCAATAAGATCTCCTTGAGTGAATGTCCAATTCAAAGCTCAAGCTCTCCAAGCACTCCTTCTCCAAGCTAAATGAGTAGTGTAGGCACAATCTTAGCATAAGGGTGCAAATAGCCAAAGACCAACCATTTGGGAGTGGGAGAGGATGAATATGTAGGCAACGAAATGGAGTTAGGACTCTCCAAAGATAGGAGAAATCCCTCATCTCAAGGATGTAGCTCATAGGGATAAGACCAAAAGGCCAAGTTGAGAGAACTCGACCTCATCCACTCTGAACAACCTCCAACTCATCATTCTGGAAGCCTCTAAATCATGAAGCTTCTTGTCCTCTTTGGGAAAATTTCCTTTTATAGATCATCACTAGTATCCAAGCCAAAGTGCGCTGCCATCGTAGGGCTAGTATAGTGCAACTAGCGACCATCGCGGTTTTCAATGTCAGGGGAGCAATGATGCTAAAATTAGGGTTTTAATCCCTTTTTCTTTAGGGAAGCTCAAGGAATTTTTCCATCAGTGTTTTAGAGAGGATCTAAGTTGCATATTTGGATGAGTACACTGCATGATGATCATGTTTTTGGCACTTCGGGGTATGTCGCAAGGAAGTGTAGGAGGTGTGACAAAATATTGTGTAACAGAGAGTCTCATACATTTCTTGAGTGCAATATATGTTGGATATGTATGGAATTATGTTGACCTTAACTCCATCCACTATTAGGCTCATGGCTACAATTTTGGATTCTATAAACTTCTCTTTTTCTTCTTCATTTGTAGGCTTCTTGACTTTGCCTTGAACAAGGTTCAATACTTTGTTCTTTTCGAGGATAAGATTTATCCTCTTTTTCCATGCCTTATATTTGGAGGCTCCTTCTAGTTTTTTCTCTCCCTTCATTTCATTTTTTATATTGATATGTTATATTTATAACCTTGAAACTTTGTATTCTCTTTTCAATAGATCTTCAGGCCGCCTTTTTCTTCCTTCTTTCACCTTATTTCTGATACCATGTTAGAAAATCGAAAAGGCAGAAAGATTTTGTTTTGTTGATAACTACTTGTGAGATCTTTGACTTCTTATTAATTTTGTTATTATATTATTTTATATTTGTTTCATCAAAAAAATTCCAAAATAAAAGACATAAAGATCAAAGACACCAGATGTAGGCACCCATCCAGGGCTAAAACCCATCTATAGGGGAAAACCTAGTCAAAAACTCTTCCTTCAGTCGATTCAAAATGAGATAGGCCAAGACCTTAGAAAAAATGCCTTCCTCCTCCACCAAGTCATCCTTCCAATAAGATACAACAACCTTGAGAAGTCTCTTCTTGCCTAACAACTACAACCTAGCATCAACCAAGAAATTTTGATTGCAACTTCACTAGAATTTCAGCCCAGCTTCAGGTTTATGGCCTCCCAACTTCTGCAGAATTTTCACCCCTTACAACACTCCAGAACTTCACATGTGTGTGATAGGAAAGAGAAATTTTGGTTTATTTTGCAAGATAATGACATCCTTCTTCTTGGAAATACTTTTCTTTATTTTCCTTTGAATTCTACACCTTTTTCTTTCCCATAAGTTGTAGTTTGAACTTTATGAGTTGATGCTCCAAATTAGGTCAAGTTGCTACCTTTATATGGGTGATTTTTCCCCTTAGTTAGGATGAATTTTTCAATGTGAGGTTGGCTTGGTGGAGGAGGCCTAATTGACCTATTTTAAATTAAAATAATTTTCTTTCTTGAGAAATAAATCTCAAGAAGGGTTAGTTACAATATGATATGGACATGGACACTTGATATAAACCCTAGAAGCCTACAATGGAGGCTTTGAACTATAAACAATTGACCCAAGCATGAGACATTTGCTTTAATAAGTCAATTTCTTTAAAAATAAAATTTATTTTTATTTCCTTTTGACAAATACATTACATCATGAATCAAATACAATTATGAAGATCGACACTAGTTACATTCTTCAAGATGTCCCATAGCCACTTTATGGTCGGTCGATAGGTTTAAAAGCGGATTTCTCACACATGCTCAGTCCAAAACAAGTTCATGAGTGCACTATTTATGCAAGTTTTAACAAGCATAGCACAAGTCCATAACTATGGTGCATGTGCAATGTTCAACCTGTGTCAATAGCCAGTGCACACTTTCATCGACAGTGTCTCACTTTTGTTCGCGATTGTTCTTCTATTTCAGTGGTTTTTTCCAACTATCGCTTTTGCGCACCTTTTCTTTTGCAAGTTTTTCTTTCATGTTTATAACTATCTCTTTTACTTTTTCTCACTTTTATAAGTGCATTTTCATGTTATATTTTCCATGCCATGTGTCATTTTCAATGCCGTTCGTATTTTGCAAGTGTTGTGTGCACTTTCCTCTACTATTGCAAGTGTCATCTTTTAGCATGACAAACGTCGCACATCACACATATGTAGTTTTGGTTTGTTTAAAGGGGTAAAATTGGTGTTAATGAGTCATTATTATCATGTAGACATGTATTGCACTCATTCACAAATTTTTAAGCATTATTTCATAAGTTTCGTCACTGTTGTTGGAAAGTGTACCTTTAGTGTCACACTTGGGGAAAGTTGTCACAAAGTTGTCACATTGAGGGAAGTATGTTGTTCATGCATTCTAAGTGATATATCTTGTGTTTTTAGTTGTTCTAAATATGTTCTCATTCTCTAGTTTTATCCCTATTCACTTTGGCCTCAATGGTCCCACACTTAGCCAAATCTGGAAAATTTCCTGACCAAGAAATCGAGCCTCACTCATCATTCCGGAACTGTGCATTATACATTCTGAACCCTCAATCTTAGACCTTGCCTCTTGAAATGTGGAATGTGTAGTCCCTACCTTCCATAACTACACATTGTGCAATCTCAGTGCCCAATCCCGACCCTTGATCTCTGGAATACGCAAACCTTCCCTTCAATCTATCTCCTCTACTCGTTGTGTTGTCTCAAGAAAAAATCCTTGGCCTTGAGCTCTTGAAATGTGCAACTATGAAAGACCTAGGCCTCTATCACTCTGGAGCTATGCAATGGGAAACCTCAAGCCTCCAACCTAACCTCTTGAGCCCCTCAACTACACAGGTGTCTTTCCCAGGCTAGCCTGAACCACGCATTACATAGTCTGAAGTCTCAATCCTATCCCCTAACCTCTTGATTTGTGCAATAGTGTAGTCCTTGAGCCTAATTCCCATCCTATCACTTAGTTCCATCTCAATCATTGGTTATCATGAAGCATGCTATATTAGGGGTTTATTGCACTGATATCATCTTGTCATGAGTGGATTTATGTTGCAGGTATTTTATCATGTTATGATAGAATGATGATGAAGGAGATGAAGAAGGAGACCCTACTATAAGACATCTTTGTATCTATAAAAGCAAGTTGATCAATTAAGGAAGACAAAGGGACACCAAATTGCGACAATAACTAGAAATGAAGACCACATCAAAGACTCCTTATTTTCAAGCCAGATGAAGGAATAAGAATAAGAAAATACACCATCTCTCAAAAAGACTCAAAAATAGCAACAACAAGAATGGCTTGGCATTGCCATGTCATCATGCAGTAATTTTCATCAATGTCTTGTCGTATCTTATCAAAGTTTCATGTCATCATTAGCCACATCATTTGTGGATGATGCAATTTCAATGTATATTAAGTTTAATGTAAAGTGGAAGTCTAAGAGCCATGTATAGAATGTGAAAATTCATGAGGGATTTGAAAGGTCATAGAGAAGTCAAACAGTCATAGGGGTAGGCCAAGAGTCACAAGGGAGGTGAATGTTCATCCCATTTGTTATATATACACCCTCATAGCTCTTGCAAAGGAATTTTCACCTTAGCACCTCCTAGCAGGAATTAGAGAGGAAGACAGTTCTTTCGGAGGAGCAAGTGGTTGCACTAATGCTCCACTATTGGGGCTAGCGGCATTCACTGTACTAATGTATCTTAGAACTTTTTCTTAATTTTTAAGCTTGTTGAGCCAACACACTTTCATGTGTATGTCGTAAATATTGTAATACTATTCTTTGAATGTTTGTGATATATGTTTTTCATATGTACTAAGGAAATTGAACTATTTTGGTGGCTTTTGTACTTATCTTGTTGAAGGTGTTGTATGTGTTTTAACAATTGCTACTTCTATGTGAACTATTTTGCTAGTTTTCCAATGATTCATTCATATGTATATGCTTGTGTGTATTTTCTAGATTAGTACTATTACTTGTCTCTAAAAGGCTCAGTTTTCTCTCCCCTTTCGGTAGAAGAACCTTGACACATTCTATAACTAAACATTCCATAAGGAATACTTACTTTTTCATCTAAAAGTACATGTACATTACTCTCTTGTGTTGACCCTTGTAGCCAAGGAAAATCTCAAATAACATATGGAATTCGGGCCTTATTTTTGGAAGGGCTCCCACACCAAACAATGTAAATTTTGATCAAGAATTTTCATCAAGGAGACCCCCTTAGTTGACGTATTTCTAGCACCGTTAAGAAATGACACTAGAAGGAGGGCCAAATGACAAGTTGTGCCCATTGAGTCTATTTTGAACCTTTTATCTTAAATTTATCTTCCCCAAATCATAATCCTAGAATGTTTCTCTAACCTATCCCCTGGTAAAATTTTCATCTCCGTAGAACAATTTGATGACTTGTTGCAATTTAAGTTTGATGGTGAGGGGGATACATCCATTACCGAGCATGCATCTATTTTCTTAAGTTCTATGAATACTATGAAATTTATTGTGAAGATGTGGCTTGTATTCTTTTCTACCTCACACTTGAAGGTCAAGTTAGTTGATGGTGTCATACCCTACCACCCACTTCCATTCATTATTTTGAAAACATCATCAAGGAGATACATTTAGAATTTAATAGATATGATTATCAGGATGTCCTTAAAAGAATTAATCAACTAATAATGAAGCCTAGTGAATCAATTCAGGATTTTTCTAATTGATTCCTTCACCTTTGTTATGAATTTCCTAAAGAAGACACAGATTGGGATTTCTTTAAACAAAAGTGTGAGAACTTGGTTCATATCTCTTTTCATGGTGAATCTGAACCCCTTGATATTTCTGCTTCCTAAACTCTTATAAATCATCAGACACCTCTACTTTCATAGGAGGAACATGTTATTCCTTTTGTTCCTTGTCCTCCTCCTTTTTTAGTTACAATGTGGGTTCCTCCTTGTGATAATGCTAAAGTTGTGAAATCTAAAAATCAGATTGTTGATCCATCTCTTCAACATTCATCCATTTATCATGATCTAGACCCGATGGAGGAAACCTTGGAATGGTTCATGGATCCTACGGTGAAGGTTAATTCTTTCGCTCCTCAAGATGATACTAAGATTCTTAACCTCAACCTTGAATCTTATTTGCCTGAAAGTATTGCTTATTTAAGGGACATCAATCATCCTCTATCATCTACATGCCATGACTCTTTGTATCATGATCCACTTGATCAATTTTTTCCACCAACTAGTACTTCACACTCTCTTGATTTTAATTTTGTTAGTTCAAATTTCGATCAAGTACAAGGAAGTCACATTACATAGGTAGAGGGGCAAGAAAGTGAAGAGACCTTTGATCTTTCTTCTCTTTTTCAAAGTCCCTATATTAGGATGATGCCCTTCCATTCTTGGATGATTTTCAATATGATAATATTAGTAGTGAATCAAATGAAAAAAATTTAGTTAGATTTGTAGTCTTGGCCAACAATCACTTTGATGATGATAACTTTTTTGATGTATGTGATGATGAATGCTCAGGTGAACCAGTTGAACTTTCATTTCTCAAGAATATTTTTATGTGAAAGAATTATATTTTGAATCTAATCCAACCAAAGAAGATGTTCTTTTAGAAACTTCCTTTTAATCTCACTATTTTTTGTGTTTTACCATTTGTGATGCATATACCTATGATAAAGATACTCCATGCTTTTCAAGTTCTTCATATGATGATTTGACTTCTCAATTGACATAAGGTAGTGAGGTTATACATGATGAAACATAAAATAATCAAATGATTGAGTATGCACTCTACTTGTCATTTTTAGTTTTGCATGACCACAACTCTTCAAGTCAACTTGCTCATGAAATTTCTATGATTCATACATCTCCATATTTGTGATTAAAAGAATCTTTGGACTTGAGTAATCTGGTTGTTGAATTTGTAAAATCTGATCGAATTATTCACATAGATGGCTTCCATATGATTAACAATGGTCTCATTGAAATCAATGGTAGTAGTTATCCTTACAACATGCATGATCTGGTTCAATCTTCAAAATGTGATTTTACAATCCTTGAAAGTTCTGGGACTTGTCAAGAAGTTAAGGCACCTCAACTTATGTTGATGGTTATGGCACGATCTTGCAACTCTAGTAAGATCCCTGAACTAAGTCAGATCTTCTTTTTTTGCAAAATTATTTTCTCTACATGATTTCACTGGATTTAAATTCCTTATTGAAAAATCTCAGGTATTTTGGATATATCCTTTCAAACCTTCAAGATATGAGTTATGATCAGATTCGAGATTCTATTTCAATTGAGTCATCTCCAGGCAAGGCTCTTATAGTTAACTCAGATTTGGAGTGTGTACCTCTCATAGAAGTATGGACTTGTGAAGTTGATCATTTCAAAGACTATATTTGGCCAAAGGAATCATGTCTATCAGATGCATTTAAGAATAGTCAACTCTTGGTTTTTCTTGCGAATGTTATACGACTAATATTTTTCTTCATCACACCTAAAATCCCTTGAGTGCTAATGAATGCATGAGTTATCTGGCAAATCAAATTCCTCTTCACTCATTGTATCCTGATTATTTTCATGTGGCATTCCTTTTCACTTATTTCAATGATTACGATGTTAGTGAATTGTGTAACCAATTACAAGGAAATGGTTTTTCATATTTATCATGAGAGGGAGAGGGTTCTTTTATTCAAGGCGTTTGTAAAGTTGTTCAAACTAATCTATATTTTTGTCTTCTAACTAAGAGTATCATGCCACAAATGGTCCATCTGATCATAATATTATTTGTCTTTCGTTTTATCACTTACCCACTAGTATATCCTATGATGGTTGTTTCACATTGATTAATATTTATGGTTTATCTCACTATTTGGATACATGTCAAGAAGCTAAGGCACTTTAGCCTTCACTAATGGTTATGCCAGGCCCTCACAATCTTGACAAGCTTTCTGAATATGATCAGATTCATTTTCCATTACAAGATTCTCATCCTGCTATTGTGCTTTTAATTGAAAATTCATCTTTTCGAATATTTCAAGGTTCTCAAGAGGATTTTTCTAAATTTCATTATCTCACTGAATGGTTGGATAAATCTTACCTGGGAAGCTCTGTCGCAAATAACAAGTTTTGATATTTCCTCATGCTTACTAAGGAAGACAATGCAAATGAAGATGCAATAGCAAGGATATTCTGAGGTTTGTTTAATTATGGTTTTCATCGAAAAGATAAGAGTGTGAGTAGGTTAGAAGTAGTCACTCTGACATATATTTTTGCCGAAAATAAAGACATTCAATTTTTTGTGCAAGTTATTCAAGCGCTTATCTTTTCTATTGCACATTGTTTTACATATGTTTTAATCACTTGTATCTTTATGTATGAAGGTCGAGAGTAGTTATGGTGGCTACATTGGAAATTCCATTACACTTGACCTTGACATTTTGGTTGGTTATGTTAGGAGTAGGTCTAGTTTCATACCACTCTCCCTTGTGCAAGTCTCATCTTACACTCACTATTTGTTATATTTCTTGTGTTTTCTTACTTTCATCTTGCATCTTGTTTTTGGTTAACCTCCATTTTATTTGTTCTTATATTTCATTTCGTTTTCATGTCTTGTCTCTTCTTTCATGTTTTGTTTAATAAGACTTCGCATGAAGGATGTTCCCTTCAGCTCGAAATAAAATGTGGAAAAAAAAGAAAGGGTCTTGGGACACTATAACTTTTGGCTAACCTTTAATCCTTATTATTCGTCTTGGTTCATACCTTTTGGTTGATGATATTTTGTTGGAAAATATGATCCTTGCATAAGGAGAGCTTTATATGAAACCATGACATCCATATATTTCTAGGAGCCTTGTTTCCATGCTCAATTCTTTATGTTTCTATGTTTTCCACGTTGATCCAATCAAGTAGAGAAGGACAAGAGGAAAATCCTAATGAGAAAATTCATATCACAGGTTTTATAAATGATTCTATGAAGGAACAACCTCTTTTTCTCTCAATAATATGGGATCCCTCTTCCACCCCATAAAATGAATGTGTTTCGATGCATGGTCCTATATAATAAATAAATTAGGAGTGAATGAAGAGAAATGTTTCCTACACAAGGATTTGAGGCATGCAACTCTATTAGAGTATTGTCCAGACTCACTGGCAGTTGAGCAATGTTTGTGTTCTTGAAGTGACTCCGACAGGGTACTATCCATGCCTACTGGCAGTGGAGAAACACCAGAGATGAAAAACTATACTCTGAATGTCTTAAGCTCGTGAATAACACTACCCTTCTCCCAATTAAAAACATTGCAATCTTGTTGGATTTATGATTGTGTTCAACTGAGAAAGAGATGATGGAGACTATATCTATAACCAGGTTAAGTGGGGAAACCAGATTAATTTTCATGGAGAATCAATACTTTTGCCCAGAGAATCGATACTTCCTAAGTTCTATCAGTGTGTCACCAAGTGTTTTTTCTGCAACAAACACCCTCCAAAATTTTGTCTACACTTGAATTTTTGAGCCTAATATGGATCTTTCATTGTTCGTTCCATAGTCACTATATGGTCAGTCGATAAGTGTCAAAGTTTCCACCTCACAAATGCTCATTCCATAACAATTTCATGAGCACGCTCTTTTATACAAGCTTAAACAGCAATAGCACAAATCCATCATGACACTGCCTGTGCAATGTTCAACCTGTGTCAACAACCAATGTGCACTTTCATCAATACCTCACTTTTGGTCATGATTGTTCTTCTATTTTAGTGATTTTTTCCAATTGTTGCTTTGATGCACCTTTTCTTTCTCAAGTGTCATTTTCATTTTTAAGATTGTCGCTTTTTATTATTTTCACTTTTATAATTATTGATTTCAAGTGATATTTTCCCTCCCATGTGTCGTTTTCAATTTCGTTCGCATTTTGCAAGTGTCGTTTGCACTTTCTCTTACTATCACAAGTGTCGTATTTTAGCATGACAAGTGTCACAAATCGCACATGTTTCTTTGGTTTTATTTCAAGGGATAACCTTCATGTTAATGAGTCATTATTATCATGTAGACATGTATCACACTCATTCCCAAAGTTTAAGCACTCTTGCACAAGTGTTGACACTATCGTTGCAAAGCGTACCTTTAGTGTCACACTTGGGCAAAGATGTTGCAATGTCATCACATTGAAGGAAGTATGTTTTTCATGCATTCTAAGTGATCTATGTTGTGTCTTCAACTATTCTAATAGTTTTTATCATTCTCTAGTTTTGTCCTTTTCCACTTTGGCCTCATTGGTCCCACACTTAGCCAATGTGGAAAACTTCCTGACCAAGAAACCTAGCATCACTTAGCCTTCCTGAACTATGCATTGTGTAGTGTCATCCCTCAATCTTAGACCTTTCCTCTTGGAACTATGTAATGTGCAGTCCCTAGCTTCCAGAACTACGAACTGTGAAGTCTTAGTTCTCATTCTCGACCTTTGAGCTCTAGAACTGTGCAGCCCTTGCCTTCAATTAGTCCCCTCTTTGCATTGCACAGTCCCAAGCAACAAGCCTCATCCTTGAGATCTTGAACTATGTAATTGTGCAAGACCTAGGCCTTTGTCCCTCTAGAACTGCATAGTGGGCAACCTCAAGCTTCAAGCCTTCAGCCTAATCTCTTAATCCCCTCAACTATGCAGTTGTTTTTCCCATGCCAAAATGAATTGTTCATTACGAAGTCTCAAGGCTAATTTCAAGCCCTTGACCTCCTTAGTTGCACAATTGTGCAATTCTTGAGCCCAATTCCCATCCTATCACCCAGTTTCATCTCAGTCAATAGCTATAATGAAGCATGAAAGACTAGGGGTTTATTGGACTAATGTCATCTTTTCATGAGTGGATTTTCATTACAGGTATTCTATCATGTTATAATAGGATGATGATGAAGGATATGAAGAAGAAGACCTTTCTAGACAACACCTTGGTAGATTTAAAAGAAAGTTGACCAATTGAGGAATACAAAGGGACACTAGATTGCAACAACATTTGGAAATAAAGACCACATTGAAGACTCCTTCCTTTCAAGCCAAATGAAGGAGGAAGAAGAAGAAAATACACCATCTCTCAAAAAGACTCAAAGATAGCAGCAATGAGAATGGTTTGACATTGCCATGTCATCATGCAGTCCATGTCATCAATGTCTTGTCATATCTTGTCAAAGTTTCATGTCATCATTGGCCACATCATTTGTGGATTATGTACTTTCAATGTATATGAAATGTATTGTAAAGTGGAAGTCCAAGAGCCATGTATAGAATTTGAAAATTCATGAGGGAGTTGAAAGGTCATAGAGAAGTCAAACAATCATGAGGGTAGTCCAAGAGTCACAAGGGAGGTGAATGTTCACCCCATTTGTTATATATACACCCTCATAAATCTTGCAAAGGAATTTTCACCTTGGCTCCTCCTACTAGGCATTAGAGAGGAAGATGGTTCTTTTGGAGGAGCGATTGGTTGCTCTAATGCTCCACTATTGGGTCTAGTGGTGTTCATTGTACTGATGTATCTTGGAACTTTTGCTTAATTTCAAAGCTCCTTGAGCCAACACACTTTCAAGCATATGTCGTAAATATTATAAGAATATTCTTTAAATTTTTGCGATGTATGTTGTTTCATCTGTACAAAGGAAATTGACATATATCGGTGGCTTTCGTACTTATCTTGTTGAAGGTGTGTTGTATGTGTTTAAAAAAAAAAAAAAACTTTTATGTGAAGTATTTCACTAGTTTTCAAACGATTCATTTATATGTATATGCTTGTGTGTCTTTTCTAGATTAGTACTATTACTTGTCTCTAAAAAGGTAACTTTTATCTCCCCTTTCGGTAGAAGAACCTTGATATATTATGCAGTTGAACATTCCACAAGCCATAATTACTTGTTCATCAAAAAGTACATGTATAGTACTCTCTTGTGCTGACCATTGTAGCCAAGGAAAATATATAAGAACATATGGAATTCAGGCCTTATTTCTAGAAGGGATCCCTCACCAAACCGTGTGAAATCTGATTGGCACTTTTCATCGGGGAGACCCCCTTGGTTGACAGATTTATAGCACCATCAACAAATGGCGCTAGAGGGAGGGCCAGATAACAAGTTGTACCCGTTGAGTCTATTTTGAACCTTTTATCTTAAATGGCCCTTTCCCAAATCACAATCCTAGAATGTTTCTCTAACCTACCCCCTGGTAAAGTTTTCATCTTCGCAGAACAATTTGATGATTTGTCACAATTTAAGTTTGATAGTGAGGGGGTTACATCCATTACTGAGCATGCATCTATTTTTCTTAAGTTCTGTGAATATTATGTGTTATCCTTTGAGATAACCTAAGGTCAATTAGTTATGCCAAAGCGTTTATAATGTTTTGTTGCTTTAAATGATTGGATTACCAGTGAACTGTTTATAAACATGTGCTTTAAACTTAGACAAATTCTTAATAAAATAAAAGGTTGTTCTTTAATTTCACATGGTTATTTTTATTTTAGTGGGATGGATAAGTAGAATATGGAGAAGTATAAGTGATTTAACATTCAAACTGAGGATTTAACCATTTATAAGCAAAATTTAAGAAAACAGTGTTTTCTTAATCAACAAAATATAAACAGACTATCACGGAGATCTAGTATGATTTATTCTCAAAGAAAAATTTACAATAATATATATTTATGTAAATTTATCTCTTACGTAAATTACAACTTCACAAAGGATCCAAAATGAAACCAAAATTCAATTAAATTTGAAATCGGATAAATGCAAAAGACATGATTTATATGAAGAATACATAATGAATAAAAAAGATGAAATACAACTCACTGAGAGACAAACCATATGAGGCAAATCCATAATCTTTTATTATCTCAAAAATGCTCCAGCTTAGTACAAATCTACTTGATAACTTGTTCAAGGGCTCAACCCTGAATACTTCAACAGAATGAAGTATTTAAACAAAATTTACAAAAATATTACAATTAACACTTGAGTGACATGACATTCCATTATTAACTTAGAACTAATAGAAAATAAATAATGTGATCAAAGGGAATACATCTGTTAAAGTGATCTGAACAACTGGCCCTGCTTTTGAGGAGGACAGTTGCTGAGTGGCCACTATTCAGGTGTTGTGCTAGTAAAGCTGACCTATCTTTTAATCCTGGAATTCACACAACTTATCCCAGCGCTCTTCTTCTAGAATAGTAATCTTGGTCACCTTGCGGTGGATCTCATCTACCTCATTATACCGAGAAAAAGTGGGTTTTACTGCAAAAATGTGTTTTATCTCATGTTGGATAAAACTTATGTTGTTGATAGCTTCGTAAAAATCTCTCCCTATCATATAACCTTTAATGTTTGAAGACTTAGTTGTATCCTTGGCAATGTCCTTAAGCTTCTTCATGTACTCTTCCCTGGTCATTAATTTGTCATTGATCACAAATAAGGAAGAAATACCTTTCTTGTTCAATGCATCTATTCTAGTGAAAAAACTGTTAATTGTTACCTCTAGAGTGTGACTGAAAATTGGCCAATGTAACCTGTAGTTTAGAAAAACTAATAGAGTGTTAGTGACAATGGAAAATATCATTTCCCCAGTCTCCTTATGCATCTCCATTTGGTCAATGGGATGTATATCTTTTATATCAAACTCAAATGTTGTCTTCTTGTAGTTTGATGTTGCCTTGGGCTGTGGAACTTGTGCCTGGAGGAATTCCATTTGCATTTTCCCTTTCTTTGAATCAAAGGTCGACAGTGGCCTGCTTTGAGAACTAGAATTTTGCTTCCAGAACTGGTTGTAGGTGTTAATTTTCAAGGCCTCACTCCTTACTTTTATCTCCTTAAAAATGTCCATTATACTTTTCTTTGTCTCCCCTATAGTAGGTGTGTTGGTCTGTATTTTTTGTTGATCTTGTGAAGCTGTGGAGGTAGTGGGAGACGGTGTGGTCTGATCACCCGCTAATGAGGAAATAAGTGGCTCATTAGGGGTTATAATGTTCTCTTGCTCTGAATCCATGCTGAGGCTTAGTTTGGAACTACGCTTGGCCTTCTTCCTATACATAATTTTAAATCCTTCACTGAAAATTTCAGTCCCTGAAGGGGACTCTTCTTCTCTACTTCTCTTAGTTGTTTTCTCTTGCATGTTAGGAGTCTATACTGTAGAGGATGATACTAGCTGCTCTTATGCCTCTTGTAGGGTATTCTCAACCCATTCTAGCTGGCTTTTGTACTTCTTTATCTCTGGTCGGCAATGTGAAAATAAGCAGTAGATTTGGTTTCTACTCTTAATTTAGAAATGATTCCTAATGAATCATATGACCAGCTGAAGTTAAGTCTGAACTGCATTTCCTTTAATAGCTTATCTGCTTCTTCCCCTGATGCCCTTCTGTTGCAAATGAAAGGCCCAATCTGTGTTTTAATTTTGAACTGGAACTTATTTTTAGCTACTACAAAGTGGATTTCATCCATATTGAGCATCTTCCTTATGTACTCTAGAGAAAAAATCCTCATTGGGAGGAATTTTGGTAGCTAATAAGGTGCAATCTCACACCCAAATATTCTCAATTCTGTATAGTTTTGGTAGAGGTACCAATCCCCTGTCTAAACTTTGTCTGATAGCTGCAACACCTTTATAATTTCCTCACTAATCCTTGGTTCTATCCTGGCGCATAGGAGACTAATTTTTGGATGCACAAACATCTCTATGAATTGTTTGTATGTGTATTCCTTTTGTTCCTTCATCACCAAAGTAGTCCAAAAGATTACTGGTTGTTGGTTCCCTTCTGCATCCAGCTTTTGTAAAGCAAGTTTGATATTGTCTCCTTGAAAGTATAAGAACATTTAAACTAACACAGAAGAAAACTTGAATACCTCTTTAGTTGGGAATTTGATAAGATGTTGATGAATTGAATGTGCAATAAATTGGCTAAAGTTAAAGATGATGGAGGGCATAGAATCAGGAGAAGATGGACAGAAATCCTATGATGGCGTCATCTACCCACTGATCTGAGTAGTAGCCAAGGAGGTAAGAGATGACTGTGATAATTTTCCTGGCTTTATCAGGGAAAATAGAGGAGGGATAGGGAGGATTTTTCTTTGGCAATGAGGCATCTTCAGTGAAGAAAAGTTCAAGGGTTTTAGCCCTTTTAGCAAATTCTAATTTCTGGTACAGTTTAACAAGTTCTTCATAGGAAAGAGGGGTGGCATTCTCTATTGTGGGGGCTTGCATCATCTGGTCTATGGCTTGAGGAGTAATAGTAAACATAATTTCTCCAGTGGGGGTAATGATGGTCCTTTGGCTTGGAAAATAAGATGCATGACACTTCCTAACAATTTATGGGGTGTTGTGGGTACAAGGAAAAATGTAATGAGGTAAATTAGATTCCCACAATTGAATGTCATCGGATTTGTCTATGTATTTGTCTTTGAGCCAGCAATACGTCTCAAAGAGGTCAAATTCAGAGAGAGTTTTATGGATTTTAAGCTCTCTATCAACTAAATGGATGTGGTGAAAATCAATGGGAGGATAGATCAGAGGATTGACAGGTTCCTCTGGTCCCTTATCCTTTGCTGGCATCTTTGGATAAAGATAAGGACATGAGTGAAAATTGGATTTGAGGTTTCAATACATAGAGAGGAGTCAGGTTTTGGGGGTAGGAACAAAGGCAATAAGCTGAAAATTATTAAGCAAACAATGTCACTGGTAGGTGAAAATGTCGAAGTTTAGTCCAACAAACCTGTAACAAATCAATAATAGTGACAGTGTATGAATTCAGTAGCCTGTTAAAGAGTGAAAGGGATGTTTATATAACAGTGTGGTTTTTTCATTAAAGGTGGTGTGGGTCCGTTGGATTAACGGCTAAACTATTTACTACTTAACGGCTTAATTTTGAAGGGCCTCGATGTAATTGGTGGAGTTAACGGGCAAATGATGTGGTGGAAGGTGAGTAATAGGAGCCCAATGGCTAGGAGGGCAGTATCGGAAGTGAGGGAAGATGCTTTTCATAAGGGGGGAGAGTGGTTAGCGGTTTCGCCAGAGGGGGGTCCGAAAAGCTATGGTGTTGACATGTAGGGGCGGGGGCAGTTTTGTATACTGCCCATTTTCATATCCCCCCCGCCTCCCCAATGGTAAAGTTCAGATGGGTCATCAGATCTTGGGAGATCGGTGGAGATGAGCTGAGAGGTGGCAGAGAATTAACCGATGTGACGGGGTACCAAGTGGGGTCAGCGGGCGTTAATTTACCGCATAGTGGGGAATATTTGCAATGTATGAGGGAGTAATAAACTTAGGAATATGTGATTAATACACCAAAGTATGAGCGGAGGGGGAAATTTGGTGTTTTGAAAATTAAGGGATAAGGAATTAATATACCAAAATTAGTTGATATATAACTCTTTAGAGTGAAACCTTTGCTCCTTTTCCTTTTTCTTCTGCACATGAAAATAATACTTGACTTTTCCCAATGTCGCATTTTGACTAGCAGCCTATGCATTTATAAAAATATGAAATGAATACATTCTTTTCTTTTTTCTTCCCTAACATTTTATTTTTCTTTTGCCTTATTTTTTTAGGGAAACTAACACCTATCATTTTATTGATATGATGCCTATAAAACATTAAATTGGCCTAACATTTTAGCTTTTCTTTCTTTTACATCCATATCCTAACTTAGCATTTTAAAATTATTTTGGCTAATATACTAACCTATCAAAACCAAATAATGTTACAACTCCGGCTACAGCTGAGGACTGCTTCCCCCTGTGGGATGCAGAGAACAAGCAGATCCATGTGTCTTCTCCTCGACCTATGCAATCTTTGCTGAAATAGATATTTGCTTGCAATTTTTTCAAAAATAAAATAAACTCTCTGGATATTTACAGATGATGAATGAATGGATGAAAATTAACACTGAATGTAATGTTTCAAGTATTTCCCATTGACTAGCAATGAGGAATACTCTCCTTCCAAATTATGTAGGATGAATGTATTGTTCCCTTTGACTTCTGCAATACTAAATGGACCAAACTAGAGGTTGTCAAATTTTGCATGCTAGTCTTTATCTTCTCTTTTAGTATCCTGTCACTAGGTCACCTTTCTTGAAATTTCTTTCTCTAGCCTTTCTATCAAACAATTCTTTCATCTTATTTTGGTATTTCCTTAGCTTGTACTGAATTTCATCCATGTCTTCATTCAACTCAATAATTTGATTAATAATTCTTGAGAAATCATATTTTTCTTCCTAGGATTCCTAAAGGAATCTCATAACAAGTAAAGCTAAATGAGTAGGAAAAATTGCTTCCTTTCCATAAACTAATTGGAAAGGAGACTTGCTTGTTGATCTTTTAGAAGAAAATATGTTGTCCCAAATGGCATGGATTAGATGGTTGTCCCAACTCTTTTTATGGTCTTCAAGAGTCTTCTTAATGACCTTAACTAAGATCTTGTTGGAGGACTCTACTAGCCCGTTACCCTGTGGACAGTATGGTGTAGAATGGTGTAATAGGATTGAATACTTTTAATAGAACTCAATCATTTTAACATTGTTGAAGCTTGTTGCATTATCTGTAACAATCTATTGAGGACATCCAAATCTTGATAGGATGTTTTCTTCAAGAAATTTAATCACAACAGTATCAGTTAATTTTTTAATAGGTATGGCTTCTACCTACTTGGTAAAATAGTATGTAGTAGTTAAAGTCCACCTATGTTGATTACTTGATTGTGGATGAATTTCCCCTATAAATTCGAACCCCCATTGTAGAAAAGGAGCATGAACCAATATTGGAACCAAATGAACTGCTGACAGATTTTGTATTCCTACAAATAATTGGCATGGTATACAACTTCTTACTCTTGCTCCAAATTCTTTAAAAAATGTGGGCCAGTAGAAACCTACTTTTAAAATTTTGTAGGTTGTTTCTCTCTAGGCATAGTATCCACCAAAAAACCCTGCATGAAACTGATCTATAATTCCCTCTGTTTCATTTTCAATTAAACAAAGAAGAAGGATATTAAGAGGATATTTTCAGTATGGATTAGTATTGATAATGCAATATCTTACTGCATTAAGCTTCAGGGCTTTGCACTGCTTCAAATTAAGATTAGTTGGACATTGAAAATCCCTAAGAAACTGCACAATATCATAGTACCAATCAGAGAGTATTTTTTATCTATGTGAAAAAGAATGGCTTGATCTAAAGAAAGAGGTTCTTGTGGATTCTCCCCTTCTATAAGAGGAGGAGGTTCTTGTGGATTCTCCCCTTCTATAAGAGGAGGAGGTTCTTGTGGATTCCCCTCAGATATGAAGGAAGCTTCTTGTGGATTCTCCCCTCATATTAAGGAAGGCCCTTGTGTATTCTCCCCATATGAAATTTCAGAAACCATATTTATCCCCAATACTTTGCAGTTGGATTCAGCCAACAATTTTCCCACGCCTTGACCTTTTACTAGCTTTGTGATCTTGATTTCAAGGTAAAATTCAAGGATTTTAGCAATCCATCTCCCACTTCTTCCATCAGTATCAAGCTGAGTCAAAAACATTTTAACAGTGTGATTAGGGACATAAGTTGTAATGTGTGAATGCAGGACATAGGTTCTAAAGGCTTTGAGGGCTTGAATTAAAGCATAAGCTTTTTTTTCAATAATTTCATACCCAAGTTCAGCGTCCCTCATAACTTTGGAAAAGAAGGCTATGGTTTGGTCATCACCATTTGTGTTCTTCTGTAAGAGTAAAACAGCCAAGGTTGTCCCAGATGCAAAAGAAAATATGCTAAAAGGTGAAGAATAATTAGGGCTAGCTAATGTAGGGGCCTCAAATATAGCCTTTTTGATCTGATCAAAAGCATATCTAGTAGAAACTGTTCATTTCACTTCATTTTTTTCTTTATCATATCAGTTATATCCTTAACTATCTTTGCATAATTAGGGATGAACCTTCTGAGAAAATTAATCTTTCCAAGGAAGGTTTGTATCTCTTTCTTATTCCTTGGTAGAGATAGGGCCTGAATAGTTGAAACTATTTTTGGTCAATTATAACTCCCTCCATGGAGATTATATGCCCTAATAATTTTCCTTCCTTTACAACAAATAAAGATTTCTTCGGATTGATGGATATGCTAAATTTCCTGCACCTGTCAAAAACCTTGCTCAAGTGTTTTAAATGATTTTATCAGAATCAGAGAAAATAGTTAAATCATCTAAATAAATGACAGTAAATTCAGATGTTTTACCTAAAAATGCTAAATCCATGGCTCTCTGGAAAGTGGCTCTGGCATTGGTTAACCCAAATGGCATTCTAGCATACATAAATGTACCCCAAGGAGTGGTGGAAGTAGTTTTTTCTTGGTCAACTTGACTTACCATGACCTGGTTGTAACCAGAAAATCCATCTAGCATAGAAATCATATTTGCACCTAAAACTTTCTAAAGTAGATGATCCATTTTCGGCAATGGATAGTTATCCTTTAAATATGATTTTTTCATATTTTGGAAGTCAACACATAGCCTAATCTCACCATTTTTCTTTCTGACAGGAACTAGGTTGGCTACCCAATTAGAATACCTTAAAGGTACTATGATATGAGCATCAAGCAGCTTTTTAAGTTCTTTCTCAATAGTTGGAAGTATTATGGGATTAATTCTTCTTAGTTTTTGCTTAAAGGGTTTTGCTTTTGGTTTCAAAGGAATCTTATGCTCAATCAAAGATGTATCATAATTTTTAACTCATTATAAGACCAAGCAAAGACATCTTTGTAATTTTTAAGAAGATTCAAATATTTGATTTTTACATCCAAAGGTAACGTTGATGATAATTTAACATTTCTCACATCATTCAAAGTCCCAATATTTCCTTCTTTGATTTCTTCTTTTTGTGAGTGAAACAAGGGGTTTTTAGAGACATCATTATTATCAAATAGTTTTTCCAACAGAACTAATCCTTTACGAATAAAATTATTAGATAATCAAATGATATCATGATCAAGAATTTTAGGACTAAATGAAGTTTCTGGATTTAGGTGATTTGATTCTTGAACATCATTTTTATCTTCTTCAATTTGCATATTTGAGAATTTATCAATGACTTGAAGAAAATATTTTAATTGTTCATCATCTTCAAAAATCTGTTAGTGTTTAAGGTTATCAGGGATTGATGGTCTATACTTGACTTGAATTTGGTATTCTAGCAATAATGGCTCGAGGATTTTGAAAGAGCTTGCTGAGACAACTAGTGAGTCAGCGTGCATATTTTCATCTTTTGGAATAGCAGTGATGTTAAATCCTTGGAATAAAGTTTCATTTGTGTCCCAAGCTTCATTTCTATAGGACCTAAGCCTTGGGTGTTTCGTTTGACACATATTTCTAATCTGCTTCACTATAAGCTCAAAATCAGAAAAGACACTCAAGTTTTGAACCTTTAGAATCTTAGCTAGCTCAAGACCAAGAATAAAAGCGTCATACTCAGCCACATTATTGATGACTTCAAATTCAAGTTTACATGAATGTGTTATGTTTTCTTTATTTGGTGAAATTAAAACAATTCCTGCTTCTACTCCTTCCTTTGAGCAAGAGCGATCAAAGTAAAGTTTCTAGATATTTGATTCTACAATGTTAGGTTTGGAAACTACATTTTCAATGGCAAGATGAGTGTTTGATGAATTTTGTGAAGATAACTGAATGCAACCAAAATCTTGATCTACTGCATAGATAGCGTTGTTTTTTGCTTGATCATACCTACAAATAGTATGAAGGAATTTGACTTCCCTATATAACCTTAAATGTTCACCTCCATAGACTGGAATAGTAGCAAAAGACATGTCCATATGAAGTGATCCTCCAAGTTTAGAACAACATGATCTAGATAGGAGCATGCCAAAGTTGGCAGGAATATGAGTGAAAACTATGTCTAAAACTATACTCTTGACAAGTATTTGAGCTAAGGTCACAACTAGGTCTTTGATCAATCCTAAGCATGGTACTTTATTTGAATCAAAGGTGTAAAGTTCATGATAAGAACAGGTAACTTGTAACTGAAGTTGGTCCATAATTACCTTTGGCATAAGATTATGAGAAGCTCCAGAATCTAGCATGCAGTTATACAACAAAAAGTCGTGAAACTTTAAAGTTACATAAAATGGTGGAACAATTTCATCAATCGTATCAGAACTAGGGCCAAACACTACTGAGGGATTTTCATCTTGCAAAATAATAACATCTCCCTCTGCATCTACACTAGAGGACTGTATCCATTTAGACACTTGATTTTTACAACCATTGTTTTTGGAAAGTTCAACTAAAGTTATAGGAATCTTGACCCTTCGTAAATCATTTTCGATATTAAAAGTTGTCAAAATGGTCTTGTTAGATGAAAAGGTTTCATTGGATGACTCTATAGTCTAATGTGTTGGAGTTTTTGTTTGAATGGATTTTATTGCAAGTTCAATTATAATGGTAGATTTTGAAGGTCTACCAGGACCTTATCTGGGTCTTAGATTATATCTCTTATTCAATTCTGCAATCAAAAATTCAGAGAATGCTAGGTATATTGAAAGTTGAGCATCTCCTTGTTATTGTTCAAAAGACTGAGATGAAGATGAAGGAAATATTTCCATTTGTACTATTGAAGAATCAATATTATTGATATATTCAGTGATTAAAGGGCATGTATCATGTGGTTGTTGATCATCAATCAACAAAGATGGTTGAACTTTTTGATCAGAACCTATCTCTGAAGAATCTGCATCTGAGGAGTTATTTGGAATTGAGTTTGAGCTTGAGGTTTGACAGTGGTTTGTTGAGAAGTTCTAGGTTTTGTTTCAATTTTAGAAATACTATTATAAAGGTTTCTAAGTAAAGATGTAATCTCATCAATTTTATGATCTTCAAGTTTATATTTGGAAGGAGATGAGTCATCAAACCTAGCTTTTAGTTTTCTTTCTTCTTTCTCTGATTTAGCTTTAAGTTTGCCAGAAGCTGACCTATTAGCTTCTACCTCTATGGAATTTGTTTGCATGTCTCCTAATGTATTAGAAACCATTTCCCTTAGCATGACCACAAAGTCATCTTTAAATGCTTTGGAAAATCTGACCTTTGCAGCCGCTACTGGTGGTTTACAATCAGCAAGCATTTTATGATAGATTTTGTTAAATATTTTGATGAATTCAGAAACTAGTTCACCGGGGTTTCTCTTCAATTCTTCAAATTCACTTAGAAAGTAAACAGGATCTTTCTTTACCCCCCATTGGTTTTTAAATATAGTTATGAGCTCATTCCATGTTCTAATAGAGTCAACTCTAAGTTGCCTGAACCAGATCCTAACATTTCCTTCTAAATATTGTACAAATAATCTCATATAAACATCTTCTTGTTCTATGTTCATATTGTTAGCAAAATCTATGAAAGTTGATACATGATCCTCTACTGAGGGACCTATTTCTCCATTAAATCTTAGTAGATGTTTTAGATTTACATAAGGAAAATTTCCCAAGTTTGCGGGGAGAACTAGAGTAGCATACCTTTCTTGGACAATGGATCGAAAAGCCATAACAGTAAGAGGAGTGTGGGGTGACTGAGTGGATGATGATGAAGAAGAGGAAGATGGTGAAGATGAAGATGAAGGATATGAAGATGAATCAGTAAGGGTATTAGTATGTGGAGGAGAGAAATAGGAAGGAGACCTCTTTGAGTATTTCAAAGGCATTTTAATAACCAACTTCTGAACTCCTGGTGGAAAGTCTTCCTTATTATCAAACAAAAGATTTGAATAGATGGAAAATGTCTCTTCAAGATTACTAGAGATTGATGGAATAGAATAATGAGTTGGAGTAATGAAATCTTAAGGCCTGAATCTAGGCAAATGTAAACCCAATTCTTCCTCAGATGAAGGTGATTTGATAGGAATGGATGGGACTTGATATGACTCAAGTGACTATATTAAAAAGGCTGATGGGAGATATACTCCTCGAGAATGGAGTTCAAAAACCCTAGGAGGTAGTTTAGTCCAATCGGGATGGGATGGTACAGATGAAAAAGGACCTACAGATGAGATGTCTTAAGGGTGTAAAGCTGAAGAAGAAGGGGTTCTATGTCTTCTCCTTGAAGAGGCTCCCCTAATAAGTCTTTCTAGATCTAGTAGAGGGTTAACAATATCATAATCAGAATGTGATCTAGTGTGCTTAAAAGGAGCCAGCTTGGACTAGTGGAATCGTCGGGTGAAAGATTTTGACCTATATCCTTATCCTTTATTCAACTTAAAGGAAAGGGAGAATCGTTGCCCCGGGAAAATTTAGCTTTCAATACTTCGCTCCCCAGCAACGATGCCAATCTGATGTTGTCCTTTGAGATAAGCTAAGGTCAATTAGTTATGCCAAATCATCTATAATTTTTTGTTGTTTTAAATGATTGGATTACTAGTGAATTGTTTATAAACAGGTTCTTTCAACTTAGACAAATTCTTAATAAAATAAAAGGTTGTCCTTTAACTTCACATGGTTATTTTTATTTTAGTGGGATGGATAAGTAGAATATGGAGAAGTATAATTGATTTAACATTCAAACTGATTATTTAACCATTTATAAGAAGAAACTGAGAAAACAATGTTTTCTTAATCAACAAAATATAAACAAACCATCACAGAGATCTACTGCAATTTATTCACAAAGAGGAATTTATAATAAGGGATAGTTATGTAAATTTATCTCTTATTTAAATTACAACTTCACTGAGGATCCAAAATGAAACCGAAATTCAACTAAATTTTAAATCGGATAACTACAAAGGACATGATTTACATGAAGAAGAAATAATGAATAAACAAGATGAAATACAACTCACTGAGAGATAGACCATATGAGGCAAATCCGGAATCTTTTATTATCTCAAAAATGCTCAAGCTTAGTACAAATCTACTTGATAACTTGTTCAAGGATTCAACCCTGAATACTTCGACAGAATGAAGTATTTAAACAAAATTTACAAAAATATTACAATTAATGACTCAGTGACACGGCATTCTATTATTAGATTAGAACTAAAAGAAAAGAAATAATGTGATCAAAAGGAATGCATATGTTAAGGTGATCTAAACATCTGGCCCTGCTTTGGAGGAGCACAGTTGCTGAGTGGCCACTATTTGGGTGTTGCACTGGTGAAGCTGACCTGTCTTTTAATCCTAGAATGCACACAACTTATCCCACCACTTTTCTTCTAGAATAGTAATCTTTGTCACCATGCAGTAGATCTCATCCACCTCAATATATCGAGAAAAATTGGGTTTTGTTGCAAAAATGTGTTTTATCTCGTGTTGGATAAAACTTATGGTGTTGATAGCTTCATAAAAATCTCTCCCTGTCATAGAACCTTTGATGTTGGAAGACTTAGTTGTATCCTTGGCAATGTCCTGAAGCTTCTTCATGTAGTCTTCCATTGTCATTAATTTTTCATTGATCACAAATAAGGAAGGCAGACCTTTCTTGTTCAGTGCATCTATTCTAGTGAAAAACCTATTACCTGCTACCTCCAGAGTGTGATTGAACATTGGCCAATGTAGCCTGTCATTTAGACAAACTCATAGTAGTGTTAGTTACAGTGGAAAATATCATTTCCCCAATCTGCTTATGCATGTCCATTTGGTCAATGGGATGTATATCTTTTACATCAAACTCAGATGTTGTCCTCTATAGTCTGATGTTGCCTTGGGCTGGGGAACCTGTGCCTGAAGGAATGTCGGTTGCATTTTCCCTTTGTTTGAATCAAAGGTTGACAATAGAATGCTTTGAGAATGGGAAGTCTGCTTCTAGAACTAGTTGTAGGTGTTAATTTTCAAGGCCTCATTTCTTACTTTTATCTCCTTAAAAATGTCCATTATACAATTATTTGTCTCCCCTCTAGTAGATGTGTTGGTATGTATTTATTGTTGATCTTGTGAAGCCATGGAGGTAGTGGGAGAAATTGTGGTCTAATCACCCACTAATGAGGAAACAAGTGGCTCATTAGTGGTGATAATGTTCTCCTACTCTAAATCCTTGTTGAGGCTTAGTTTGGAACTAAGCTTGGCCTTCTTCCTATACATAATTTTAAATCCTTCACTGAAAATTGTAGTCCCTGAAGGGGAATCTTCTTCTCTGCTTCTCTTAACTGTTTTCTCTTGCATGGTAGCAGTCTGTACTATAGAGGATGATTCTAGCTGCTCTTTTGCCTCTTGTAGGGTATTCTCAACCCATTCTAGTTGGTTTTTGTACTTCTCTATCTCTGGTCTGACAATATGAAAATAAGCAATAGATTTGGTTTCTACTCTTAATTTAGAAATGATTCCTAATGGATCATATAACCAAGTGAAGCTAAGGCTAAACTGCATTTCCTTTAATAGCTTATATGCTTCTTCCCCTGCTGCCCTGTTGTTGCAAATGAAAGGCCCAATCTATGTTTTAATTCTGAACTGGGACTTCTTTTTGGCTTCTACAAAGTGGATTTTATCCATATTGAGGATCTGCCTTATGTACGCTAGAGAAAAAAAATCCTCATCGGGAGGAATTTAGGTAGCCTGTAAGGTGCAAGCTCACACCCAAATTTTCTCAATTATGTATAGTTTTGATAGAGGTACCAATCCCCTATCTAAACTTTGTCTGATAGCTGCAACACCTTTCTAATTTCCTCACTAATCCTCGGTTTTATCCTGGTGCCTAGGAGACTGATTGTTGGATGCACAAACATCTCTATGAACTGTTTGTATGTGTATTCCTTTTGTTCCTTCATCACCAGAGTAGTCCAAAAGATGACTGGTTGTTGGTTCCCTTCTGCATCCACCTTTTGTAAAGCAATGTTGTTGTTGCCTCCCTGAAAGTATAATAACATATAAACTAACACAGAAGAATACTTGAATACCTCTTCAGTTGGAAATTTGATAAGTTGTTGATGAATTGAATCTGCAAGAAATTGGTTAAAGTTAAACATGATGGAGGGCTTAGAATCAGCAAAGAAGATGGACAGAAATCATATGATGGCCTCATCTACCCACTAATCTGATTAGTAGCCAAGGAGGTAAGAGATGACTGTGATAATTTGCTTGGCTCTCTCAAGGAAAATAGAGGAGGGATAGGGAGGATTTTTCTTTGGCAAAGAGGCATCTTCAGTCAAGAAAAGTTCAAGGGTTTTAGCCCTTTTAGCAAAGTCTATTTCTGGTACAGTTCAATAAGCCCTCCATAGGAAAAAAGGGTAGCATTCTCTACTGTGGGGGATTGCATCATCTGGTCTATGGCTTGAGGAGTAATAGTAAATAGAATTTCTCCAGTGGGGGGTAATGATGGCCCTTTGTCTTGGAAAATAAGATGCATGACACTTCCTAACAAATTTTGGGGTGTTGTGGGTATGAGGAAAAATGTAATGAGGTAAATTGGATTCCCACAGTTGAATGTTGTTGGATATGTCTATGTATTTGTCTTTGAGCCAGCAATACATCTCAAAGAGGTCAAATTCGTAGAGAGTTTCATGGATTTTAAGGTCTTTGTCAGCTAAAGGGATGTGGTGAAAATCAATGGGAGGATAGATCAGAGGATTAACAGGTTCCTCTAGTCCCTTATCCTTTGGAGGTATCTTTGGATAAAGCTAAGGAAAAGAGTGAAAATTGGATTTGAGGTTAAATACACAGAGAGGAGTCAGGTTTTTGCGGTAAGAAGAGAGGCAATAAGCTGAAAACAATTAAGCATATAGTATTGTTGGTGGGTGAAAATGTCGAAGTTTAGTCCAGAAAACCTGTAACAAAGAAATAACAGTGACAGTGTATGAATTCAGTAACCTGTTAACGAGTGAAAGGGAGGTTTATATATCAGTGTGGTTTTTCCATTGAATGTGGCACAAGTCCATTGGATTAACGGATTAACCATTTACTGCTTAACGGATTAATTTTGGAGGGTGAAGATGTAATTGGTGGAGTTGATGGGAAAATGCCATGGTGGAAGTTGAGTGGCAGGAGTGCAATGGGTAGGAGAGCGGTATTAGAAGTGAGGGAAACTGCTTTTCGAAAGGGGGGGAGAGCGGTAATGGGTTTTGGCTGGGGGGGTTCAAAAATCTATGGTGTTTACATGTAGGGGTGGACACAGTTTCATATACTGCCCATTTCAGACCCCCCCCCCCTAATGGTAAAGTTTAGATGGTGAAGGGGGGTTGAAATACAGCATGGGCCGTCGAATCTTGGGAGATGGGCAGAGATGAGGTGAGAGGTGGCGGAGAATTAATGTGACATGACGTGGCACAAAGTGGGGCTAGAGGGAGTTAATTTACCACAGTGGGGAATATTTGCAATGTATGAGGGGGGTAATAAACTTAGGAATAAGTGATTAATACACCAAAGTATGAGCGGAGGGGGAACTTTGGGGTTTTTAAAACTTAGGGATAGCGAATTCATATTCCAAAATTAATTTATATATAACTCTTTAGAGTAAAACCTTTGCTCCTTTGCCTTTTTCTTCTACACATGAAAAAAATACTTGACTTTTCCCAATGTGATGCATTTTGACTAGCAGCCTATGAATTTATAAAAATATGAAATGAAGACATTCTTTTCTTTTTGCTTCCCTAACATTATATTTTTCTTTTGCCTTATTTGTTTATGGCAGCTAACACCTATCATTGTTTTGATATGGATGCCTATAAAACATTAAATTGGCCTAACATTTTACTTTTCTTTCTTTTGCATCCATATCCTAACTTAACATTTTAAAATTATTTTGGCTAATATACTAACTTATCAAAACCAAATAATGTTACAACACTATGAAATTGACTGTGAAAATGTGTCTTGTATTTTTTTCTACCTCACACTTGAAGGTTAAGTTAGCCAATGGTGTCATACCCTACCACCCGCTTCCATTAATTTTTTTGAACACCTCATCAAGGAGCTTCATTTAGGATTTTATAAATATGATTATAGAGATTTCCTTAAAATAATTAATCAACTAAGCATGAAGCCTAGTGAATTGGTTGAGGATGTTTCTAATTGATTCCTTCGCCTTTGTTATGAATTTCCTAAAGAAGACACGGATTGGGATTTCTTTAAACAAAAGTTTGAGCTCTTGGTTCATATCTCTTTTCAAGGTTAATTTGAACCCCCTGGTGTTTCTTCTTCCTCACCTCTTGTAGACCACGAGACACCTCTACTTTCATAAGAGGAACCTACTATTCCTTTTGTTCCTTGTCCTCCTCCTTTTTCAGTTTTGATGTGGGTGCCTCATTGTGATGATGCCGAAGTTGGGAAATCTAAAAATCAAATGTTGATCCTTCTCTTCAACCTTCATCAATTTCTCATTATCTATATTTGATGGAGTAAATCTTGGAATGGTTCATGGATCCTATGGTGGAGGTTAATTCATCCACTCCTCAAGATGAGACTATCATTTTTAACCTCAATATTGAATCATGTTCCACTAAAAGTATCACTTTTTAAGGGGAATCTTCCATCCTCTATCATCTAAATCGCATGACTATTTATATCATGATCCGCTTGACCAATCTGCTCCACAAACTAGTTCTTCACACTCTCTTGTTTTTCAGGTTGTTGGTTAAAATTACGATCAAATACAAAGTAGTCACATTACATAAGTAGAGGGGAAAGAAAGTGAAGAAACCTTTGGTATTTCTTCTCTTCTTTGAAGTCCCCCATGTTAGGATGATTCTCTTCAATTCTTAGATTATTTTCAATTTGCTAATCTTGATAGTGAATCAAATGAAATCAATTTTTTTAGATTCGTAGTCTTGGGAAACAATCATTTTTATGATGATGGCTATGTTTATGTATGTAATGACGAATTCCCAAGTGCACCAGTTGATATTTTGGTTTATCAAGAACATTTTTGTTTGAGAGAATTAGATTTGGAATTTGATCCATCCAAATAATATGTTCTTATCAAAACTTTATTTCTATTTCATTATCCCTTGTGTTCTACTGTTTGTGATGAATCTACCTGTGATATAGATACTCCATGATTTTTATGTTCTTGATATGATGAATTTACTTATCAATTGACACAAGGTAGTGAGGTTACCCATGATGAAAGAGAAAACATTTAAATCATTTAGCATCCACTCTACTTCTTGTCATTTTTAGTTTTGCACGATGAAAACTCTTCAAGTCACCTTGCTCGTGAGATTTCTCCAATTCATACATCTCCATATTTATGATTAGAACAATAATTAGACTTGAGTAATATGGTTTTTGAAGTTGTAAAATTTGATCGAATCAGTCACAGAGATGGCTTCCATCTAGTTAATAGTGGTCTCATTTAAATTAGTGGTAGTAGTTATCCTTACACCATGCACGATTTGGTTCAATCTTCAATATGAGATTTTACAATCCTTGAAAGTTCCAACACTTTTCAGGAAGACAAGGCACTTCAACTTTTGTTGGTGGTTATGGCAGGATCTTGGGACTCTAGTAAGATCCCCGAACTAAGTTAGATCTTATTTTTCTCACAAAATACTTTTTCTCTACATGGTTTCACTGTATTTAAATTCCTTCTTGAAATATGCCAAGTATTTTGGATATAGCCTTTCAAACTTTCAAAATCTGAGTTATGATCAAATTTGAGATTTTATATTAGTTGATTCATATCCTTTCAAGGCTCTTATATTTAACTCAATTTTGGAATTCTTACCTCTCATAGATGCATGGACTTGCGAAGTTGATCATTTCAAAGACTATCTTTGGCCAAAGGAATCATGTCTATCAGATTCATTTTAGAATAACCATCTCTTGGTTTTTCTTGTGAATGCTATACGGATAATATTTTTCTTCATCACACCTGAAATCCTATTGAATGCTAATGAATGCATGAGTTATCCTACGAATAAAATTCTTCTTCACTCATTGTATCCTGATTGGTTTCATGTGGCATTCATTTTCACTTCTTTCAGCAATTACGGTGCCATTGCAATGTGTAACCAATTACAAGGAAATAATTTGTCATATTTATCATGCGGGGAAGATGGTTCTTTTATTCAAGGAATTTTTAAAGTTGTTCAATATGATCTATCTTTGTTGTCTTCTAACAGAGAATCCCATGCCAAAAATTGTCCATCTAATCATAATATTAATTATCTTTTGTTTTATCACTTACCCAACAGTATATCCAATGATAATTGTTTCACATTAATTAACCTTTATGGTTTATCTCACTATTTGAATACTTGTCAAGAAATTGAGTAACTTTAGCCTTCGTTGATGGTTATGTCAAGCCCTCATTATCTTGAGAAGCCTTTTGAATATGATCATATTCATTTTCCATTACAATATTCTCATCCCGATCTCGTGCTTTTAATTGAAAATTCAACTTTTCAAGGATTTTAGGGTTCTAAAGAGGATTGTTTTGAATTTCATGACTCTAATCGTTGAATGGTTGGAGAAATATTACCTGGAAAGATTCGTCATCGCAAATAAAAAGTTTTTATATTTCCTCATGATTGCTAAGGAAGATAGGACAATTGAAGATACATTCGCAAGGAGCTTCTGAGGTTTGTTTAATTATGATTTTCATCGAAAAGGTGAGAGTGCAAGCTATTTAAAAGTAGTTGTTATGACATATCTTTATGCTAGCACAAAAGACCTTCAATTTGTTGTGCAATTTATTCAAGTTCATATCTTTTCTATTGCACATTGTTTTACATATGTATTAATTTCTTGTATTTTTGTGTATGCAAGTCAAAAGCATTTAAGGTGGCAACATTAGAAATTCCATTACACTTGACCCTAACCTTCTAGTTGGTTAGGTTATGAGTAGGTCTCGCTACATACTAGTCTCCCTTGCATAGTCATATTTCACACGCTCTCTATACTCTTTCTTGTGTTTTCTTACTTTCATCTTGCATTTTGTTTTTGGTTAGCCTCCATTTTCTTTGTTCTTAGATTTTGTTTCATTTTTGTGTCTTGTCTCTTCTTTCATGTTTTATTTAATAATAATTTGCATGAAGGATGTTCCCTTCGACTCGAAAGACAATGAGGAAAATTGGAAAAGGGTATTGTGACACTACAACATTTGGCTAACCTTTAGTCCTTATTCTTCGTCTTGGTTCATACCTTTTGGTTGATGATGTTTTGATGTAAAATACCATCCTTGCATAAGGATAGATTTGTGTGAAACCATGACACCTGTATATTTCAATGAGCCTCATTTCTATTCTTAGTTCTTTATGTTTTAGTGTTTTTCACGATCCAATAAAGTAGGGAAGGACAAGGGGAAAATATTAACAAGAAAATTCATATCAAAGGTTTTATATATGCTTCTTTGAAGGAACAAACTCGTATGCTCTCAATAAGTTAGGATCCGTCTTCCACCCTATGAAATGATAAGTGTTCATGCACAATCCCATATAAAATAAATAAATAAAAGGTGAATGAAGAGAAAATCTTCCTACACAGGGAGGTGAAGCAAGCAACACTGCCTAGGTATTGTCCAATCTCGTTGGTAGAAAAATAATGTTTGTATTCCTAAAGTGACTCCATCGGGATATTATCTAGGCCTATTGGTGGTGGAATAACATGAGAGATGATAAACTATACTTTGAATATCCTAATCTTGCAAATAACATTACCCTTCGCCTAATTCAAAAAATTGTGATATGGTTGGATTTATGATTGTGTTCAACCGAGAAAGAGATGAAGGGGACTATATTTATAACTAATTTAAGTGGGTAAACTAAAGTAATCTACGAGGAGAATCAATACTTCCTAAGAAACTAGACCCTGCACGAAATATTTGACCAAGGCATAGAAGTTGGAGTTCTACTACTGTGTCGCCAAGTGTTGTCATTGCAACAAAAAACCTCCAAAATTTCGTCTACAATTGAATTTTGGAGCCTACTGTGGATCTTGCAATCGTTCATTCCATAGTTACTTTATGGTCGGTCGATAATTGTCAAAGTCGCTTGCTCACAAATGCTCAGTCCACAACAAGTTCAAGAGTGCACTCTTTTATGCAAGCTTGAATATGCATAGTATAAGTCCAACAAAACAATGTCAGTGCAATGTTCACCCTATGTTGACAGTCAGTGCACACTTTCATCGACAGTATTTCACTTTTGGTCATGATTGTTCTTCTATTTCGGTGATTTTTTCCAGCTGTCACTTTTGCACAAATTCACTTTCGCAAGTGTCTCTTTCATGTTTACAACTATCACTTTTTCTTGTTTTCACTTATATAAGTGTCATTTTCAATGGAATTCGCATTTTCTTAGTGTCATTTTCACTTTCCTATTACTGTTGCACGTGTCGTCTTTTAGCATGACCAGCGTCGCACGTCACACATCTGTAGTTTTTGTTTGTTTTAAGGGGTAACCTTGGTGTTAATGAGTCATTCTTATCATGTAGACATGTATCGCACTCATTCCCAAAGTTTCAAGCACTCTCGCACAAGCGTCATCACTATCATTGTAAAGCATACCTTTAGTTCCTTTCTATGGCTAATTCAACTCTTAAGTAATTGTTGATCTCTTAAAGGGGGTCATAGTTAAGTTTAGGATTGAGTCAGTCATGTTAGTTTATCTATTTGAGAAGTTGCGAAAATAAGTGTGTTTGCATCCATTTTGTTAAGCCTAGTCTAATTTTGACCCATCGCAATTGGTTGTGGTCAGGGAGGAGCACATGTCAGTTGTCTTGAATTTCAATGTCTATAATAATTAGCATAGTCTTTCAAGTAATTATCATAATCTTTCTCACAATACCCCCTTACAAATTTTGGTTGTTTGTTTTTTCGCTTTGTCATCATTCCCTATTAATTGACCATAAATATCATACACCTTTTGATTCTTTTACATCATCCACCTTAGGTACGTGTCATAATATGATTTGAATCAATTATTGGAAATTTCCATATTTATTAGTTAAATGTCCAATCACTGACATTGTGTCAAAATTTTCTATATATTATGCATGGAAGTGTTGAAATTCTTCATTTTAAGAAGTTGGTTGGTCAAATTATTCACCCTAGCTCTGGCGTCAAGCTCTTTTGTCTATTAGTCTAAATCCCAGTCTCCTATGCATATGTTCTACAATCATCGGGTTGCAACCATGACTTATGTATCTAAGCTTGTTGTTCCTACAATTTCGTCAATTCCCGCATTGTATATATGGAAAATATTATTGGAAAGTATGAAAAGGCATTGCTAGTTGATATTGATTTGTCTGATTCATTCCACTTCCCTGCAATAAAGCACATATTCTTCATGCAAACTTCAACAAAGCAATGTGGCAGTGATTCTTCCTGTCTTAAAGTAGATTTCTAGGCATTGCAAAGGTCTACATTGATGAATCTATGAAACCTACTCGCCTTTGGTACCACTGGAGTGGCCATGAAGTGTACCAAATTCCTTATCATTCATATGCACGGAGGATCCTTATGGCTTGATCAAGAAGACCTGATATGTGTCAATGACATTCATAGGTTGACAAGGTTGTTCATTGTTGGTGCAAATGTTTTATCCGCCTTCCATACTACCTCTACGTAGGATAAGAAAAAGAGTGAGGATAATTTTACACTATGGTACTTAGTGAGGGGGTTGAGGAGCAGTCATATACATGATTAATTATATTCCAATAAATCTTGCATGTCATATTATATATAAGAAAATTATGCACTACTACACTAAGGGTGAATGCACCTTTGATGCCATTGTTGTTGTAGAACCTTGCGACTGTAGAAAGCAGCTGAATTGGTGTGGTTACTTGTTGAAAGAACTATTTGAGGCTTGTGATGATGTCTATAAGTGGGCTACCTATTTTATTTATGAGTACTTAGTAATAACTATTTCCATGATGAAATGGTGCACACCCGAGAGGAGACAACTGACTCCAATGTTGGATGATCATCCTTTGGACCTTGTGTATCTCCCATGCAAAACATCAGGTGATCACAACAGTAAGGAAATTAATAAATAATCTATCATTAATTGGTATACCAATATGGTGAGTGTCACAAAAAATATCACCCAGGTGCTGCAACCGATTCTAGATGAATATTCTCAGTTTATTTGGTTTGGTGTCTGCCATGGTAACACCTATTTTTGACCCAAATTTATCAATATGGAGACCTTACACATGAATTCATTGCATTTCTAGATTCTGAAGAGGCATTTAATAATGAAGTTATCTCTTGTCTAGGTATGGTTGAGGATAATAAAACTATTTATTCACTTGAATAAATGTTTCCATGACCGCTACCTGGGGAGAGTCCTTCATTGTCTAGGAAGCGCATATTTAAGGAGGTACTCAATATTGTTTTAAAGCAATTCAGAGGGACCTTTCTCTCCACTCGAACCAATATGTAAGATTTTAGTCCCTTGGTAAGTTCCATACCCTCCTCTTATGCCACTTCCTATTTCTTTTTCTACCATAGACTCTACCTTTGTCCTTCCATAGCTCAAAATAATATTCCCCATCACCACTCCTATATTATGGATCTCACAGATGCAGAGCCTTGCGATTTTATTTTCGGTGCTCAACTAATTGAAGAACCTCCTCATTTGGCACCTGCTAATCCTCCTTTATCTCATAACCCATCACTACATACAAAATCCCCATCAGCCACCATCTCTGACATTCCAAATACATGCAACCCTCATACTAATGAAGCTCAAATGGAAGTCGATTATTTTATTCATGATATCACTAAAAAAAACCTTGATGTATTAGAGTTGCATACTGCCCCTATCGTTACTGTCTTTGTACATGTACCCAATACCTTGTCTCTGGCATCAGGCCAAAAATTTTCCATAGCACGGATTGTGCAACTCATTAAATACCCTCACCGATGTGGCGAAGTCTTAGGCACTGTGGCACAAAATTGCAATCTCATCCCCTTGTTACCATTGCAATATGTCAATGAGATCCGTACTCAATTCCACAAGGAGTAGAGCCAAGAACATGAGACTCCCGAACAAGGTCATTCTGAGAAGTCTGTGGCTAGTGGCCAGCCTTTGCATGCATGATTCCCTTTACCCAATACTATGTCGTCTATTGATATTCAAAGTTGGTCCTCTTCATAGTTGTTCAATTGTAAATTCAAGTTGTTTCTTGTGAGGTGGAAGTCCTGCACAATAGTTTACTCTCTGACCATGAACAACAACAACAACAAATCCTTTCTCTTACAGTTGAGTGGGATTGGTTACTTCGTGAAAAGGAGGAATGAGAACGTCAAATACAAGATATTAGCAACAAGTTGTAGAAGTTATGGCCAATTATTACTAATGTAATCCCTAATGCACCAAAGTATTTTTTTGGTTGTCCCCTTTTTGAATGTTGCGACCATATTGGAGTAAGTTGTACTCAATTTATTGTTATCAACTAAGAGTTTCACAACACTATTAAAGTTGCTCAAAAAGCTCTCCGAGTCCCAATGACTCAAAATAACGCATAGATTGAGCATAAAATAGTTGATGTTGCTTATCTTAAATATTCTCTCTGCCAACATACTGAGGATGCTCAAGAGGTCTTTCGGCAAGTCTAAGACTGGTCAGGACTACTTGCAAAGAAGAATCAACCCGTATGCAAGTTGTACCAGCAAGTACAATAATTTTTCAACCAAGTTATAGTCACAAAGGATCTCAACCAACAGCAGGACTTCTTTGGTCATGTTGACTTGTTGGAAAAGAAAATTCACCAGTTTGAAGAAGAATCACATGTTGCTAAATATGTGTTGTGTAACTTGAAGTCACATGTTGAGAATCTTTTAAATAAGTTGTAGCAGCTTAATTCTAATGCAGAGAATCAATAGAAAGCTATCATGAGTGCACAACTAAAACACCCTACTCCCGAACACACTACATTTTTTCTTCATCAAGCTACAGTTCTTTTGGTTTCCTTGAGGTCTCTGATAAATGAATATTCTTGCTTTAAAGTTGATTCGATACAGTCAATGCCTAAGTTGTTTCCTTAGTTTGAAGGTGAAATCATGGCATGAGAACAAGGAACATAGGAAGAGGCACCACAACAACAAGTAGGAGAAGAAGTGCCAACAAGAGATTGAATTGGGGACGAATCAATAGATTGTGGTTGGGGCCTATTGCGGTCCTTCATTTTTGGGAAAAACTTTTGGAGACTTTTAACTAGGTTTTGACTGGAAAGTAATTGTGTAAAAGACCACTGAAGAAAGGAAAAGGAATAAGTCAATAACAACTAGACGTTAGGGATGATGGAAAAAGGTGTGTAAAGGAACTGAAAAGAACAGTCGAGGTAGAGTTTGCAGAGATCGCCAAAGAAAGATAAGCGAATAAAAGCGTAGCCAAGGTGGAGTTTTGCAGAGGACACCAAGGATGAATGAGCATGTTGGAGCTTAAAGAAACTTGAGGTGATAAGGATCAGAGCAAGCGAGCTAGATCTATAAAAAAAGTTGGAAGGGAAGATAGCGGAAAGGAGAGATCGTGAGTCTGTACCGAAATGTTGTTGCTATGTTGTTTAAGGAAGTTCTTGTTGTTCATTGTCTCTCTCTCTCTCTGAATTTCATGGTGTAATATGATCCAAAAATGGTTGGAAGTTTTTATTGTGACAAAGATGGACATGATGAACTGATGTAATGATATATTGGTGTAATGCTCCATTTTTTAATGAAAGGGAGTTGCAGGAACGTCTTATGCGTTTGGACTATGATGGAATGATTGATCCCTTTAAAAAAAAATTAGTATGAGTCAAAATGTTCATTTCTCTTCCTATTTATGTTGTAGATCTATTATTTATGTGTGTTAGATGATTTTATATTAGAGACTTATAATATCACTGCATCAAATGGATTATCTGTTGTCCTTATCTTTAATGCCATGCCACAATACCTTACTTTTCTTAGTCTCAAAACGCTTCCAGTGACATGTCTCTCTTCCTTTTTAAAGTGAGGTGAAAAAGTTGGCGTAATGTTAGACTACAACAAACTCTTTTGTTGGTGCCCTGTGTCCGAACCTAGGGTCAACCTCTATTGAAATTTTAAGCCAATACCAGGTAAATTTCCTTGTCAAACAACTAAAACCTTTCATTGGTTATACCTGGTCCACATTTGACTTCAATCATTTTTCTTAAATTTTTAGGGTGAAAATAATGAAAACACTAAGGGCATGGGATATCCCTTATCACTTGTTGATGAAAACATACTCATTAAACACATTGGAGCAAAATTCGTTGGCAACTTTCCATTGAAACCAAAATGTTGGTTTTTCTTTGAGACAACATCCCATCGATAAAATTAACATTGGATATATCAAATTTATCTAGAGGAAAGAAAGAAGATTATGTGTCTAGGGTTTTTCTATCTTTGTAGATATTTTTTGTCATGCCAAAGAATATGCAACTTGGGTTTCCTCTATATTGACTTGACCCATGTTTGAAAAAAATCATTCCCTGTGAGAAACATCCATTGGAGAAACACATTCAAAGAGAGACTTGAATGTACTCTCTTTTGTGGCTAAGATTGAAGAATTATAATAGTTGTAAGAAGGATAATTGAACCCATCCAAAATATTACGATCTACACATGATAATTTCCATAAGTGCATGGATCTCATCCCCCAACTGGTTACTAAGTTCTTAGATCCAAGAAGAATGTTCTTAATCTATTTGATCAAGCTTTGACCAAAAAGTTTACAAGCTTTAGCCTAACTCAAGGGGAAGATATTTTTTACTATGGTCTTTTCACTTAATATCAAGGAAATATAGAGAATATTATGAAATCGGAAAGAGGTTTGCTTTATGTGGATTGTGCTCTATGAAATCTTATTTTCCATTTTAGGTTTTGTTTGAGATAACTTTGGAGAAGACCATGAAATACTTGAGATGTGAGAGGATTTTGTTAATATTGTTGAAATCTTAGTTGAACTACACTCTAAATATGCTCATCTCAAACATTTGCAACCTCTAAACATTGAGAATTTAATAGTTTCAAAAGTTGGCACTTAGATTCAACTACATAATGCTTTTGTGTTATTACAGAGTTTGTTTTGGAGAACAATCGGAATCCACTTCCAATAAAAAAATATTCAAAACTAAAATTCGGATAATTATGATGAGAAAAAATACATATTAGTTATCAAATTTGGAATTTAATCCAAAGGAAATGGAAATCATCTCTTTGCAGTGCATCTCTGCCCTACATGTTTCTACCTTAAAAGAGCCAGTAATTATACCTTGTAGCAGTCAACATAGATTTTCTTGTTACATTTGCATTACTTTGTGCTTCTTCTATATCCCATTCCATTTATTTTAGCCACAATAACATAGCGAAGGGTCTTATTTCCTTTTGTTTGTGTGAAATCCTTCTCTAACTCTACCTTAATGGCAATTAATTCCGTGGAATTAAGAATTGACTTTTAGGCCAAAGGAAAAGGAAATATATTTTCCTTGCAATAATTCCATAGAGAGTCTTATTTATTCTTGTCTACATGAAATCATTATCTAACTCTTCCCTAATGGAAATTATTTTGCCTCATCTTTTGAGTTGACCTTTAAGACAAAGGAAAAGGAAAACTACTCTTTGCAGTGCAACTCCACCCTACATGCTTCAAGTTCAAAAAAAAGAAAAATCAAAGAGCCAAATTTGCACCTTATAACAATTAACAAAATTTTCCAAATGCATTTACATTGCTCTATGCTTCTTCTATATCCATTTCCCTTCATTTTCCCCACAACAATGTCCCAGAGGGTCTTATTTATTTTTCTTTGAGTGAAATCCTTCTGCAGCTCTACCGTGATCGTAGGTTTTAACCTCGTACAAAAATTACCTGCATACGAATTCTAAAAAATAGAAAATAAGCATTGGCGAGAGCTTAACACATAAAACAAATATACACAGAGATTTTCCCTAGATCCCAAAACCGGGACTACCAGATTGATTTTTCATTATGTTCCTTTCAATGTTACAATACATATATATACATGTTGAAGCCACCATAAACCCCAATCCATTAACCCTGGATTAGAACATAATTGTAGTTCCCTTGACTGGATCTACAAAATACCATGGACCAAAAACCATCGCGCCGAAAACCATGTGTGAAATCCATGCACAAAACAATAGGTAGGTTTGCCCACCTAATATAGGGTCCAAAAAAAAAAAATCCCAGGGTGCTGCCCAGGACCCCATAAAGGGGGGCTACCATCCCCCTCAAAACCCCCAACAGGGGGGGCTCTGCCCCCCGATTTAGCTACTCGGGCTAGTGTGGAAAGAATATAACACAACCCCAACAATGATGGCAATGAATTCCTTCATCCTCTAATGACCCCACTAAGGTATTGCATGCAAATGTCTCTAATGAATTGAGTTACTATATGAATTACATACTAGTGTCATTGCAAATATCATATCTCAATCTTTGTAGATTGGTCAACAATAAAATAACAAACTAAATTCAATTTTTTTTCATTTTCATATTTCAGTGAAAATATTGTTGTTTATTTAATATATGAGAGAGAGAGCTAGAGAGACTTGAAGAATATTGTGAGAGAAAGAGAGACTTGGAGAGTAAGAGCAGAACTTGGTGAGCCAAGGTTGATTCAGTGCTTTATTGTTTCAGCCTTGATTCAATTGAAGGGAAGGTTGATTCAGTGTTTGCATCTATTGTTGCTACCAGTGATATTCATGTTAAATCTTGTTTAGATTTGGGTGAAATTACTCATTATATTGATATGTCATTGTACTTTGTATCTCTCCTGAATAATTGATATCTAATATAAGAATAATCTGGTTGGGTTTTCCCCTTGTCGGTTTTTCCCTAATTATTCGACCTAAATTATTCGTGTCTCATTTCGTTCTTGTTTTTCTTCTATTGTGCATTTGGTTTATGTTCTATATACAATTGCTTAACTAATATTGCAGTAGAAAGAAGTTTTTGGAATAATTAATTATTTTAGCATAGAACATCATAATTTCAACATGGTTGTTGGCTTAGGGGTCCTAACCCATGTTCAGAGTTAGTTGAGCCAAACAAATCCATACACTATTGGCCCTTTCGGCATCAATCTGCAGTGCATAGACTGAAGTCTCACACGAAGCCATATGGGGGGATGTTGGAACCAAGTTTATGCACCCAAAGATAAGTGTGATGTCCTTTTGTGACCTAGATCTGCCTTCGCACAAATATTTAAGCACTTAAGGATTATAGCAGTAACTTCATTGAATCGGCCTCTAGACCTCCACAAAGGTCTACGGTTGGCTTTTGTGGACCCTGAACAGGTGAATTAGCTACTTACATGCACATAGATTACTTTTAGACCAATATTTACTCAGATCCACCTAAGTGTTTGATAACTTTAACAGACAGTGTTATGATCTTCACGTAATCACTTAATATTAATTGCGTTCACATAATAAGACAGATCAAGTGAATTCGCTCATCAATACATCATTATTTTATAAAGACATCATTCCATCACAGCATATATCGCAATCATGCATAGCAAAAGTAAAGAGCTAAAACACAGGAATTCCTGCAGTAATCTTCTTTATTGATCTTCAATATAGGTTTACAGACTCAATGCTTCCCTACGCACTTACCTGCAGGGGTCCGCGCACTCAGTTGTAGACACTACTCTAGGCCTCTGCGCACTCAGCTGCGAACACTACTCTAGGCCTCTCCGCACTCAGCTGCAAAGCCTTTCCCTCCTCTAAGACTTCTATCTCTGCATTAGAATTCTTCACTCGTTCCCATAGACTTCTTCTTACTTTCTTTAGACTCTATAAGACACGCCTATTTATACAATCCCATGGTCCGGTAGATCTCAAAATCTGACTCAAATTTACATAAAGGAGGATAAAAACCCTTTTTGACTCTTAACTAGCTATGTGCTCCGTGACCATAATTTGTGAAGACGTTTCATCTTTTTACATCAAAACTTGGGCTTTTGCCCCAAAACTGAACCCAAGGGACCCCATCCCAATAGGCCCCCAACATAAAGGTCGTGACTCGCCGTGGTGTCACGCGGCTGGCACGTGGTCTTGTTGTAAAGATCCCCTAGCTCTACCTGCACAACTGTGACTTCAATCACGCTCTGTGCGGCTGCCTGATTTACTTGCTCTACTAGCTGCTCTATGGTTGGTCCTTCACCGACTCGCATGATCTTCTGTTGTATAGGTGCAAATTTGCCAATTTTTCCTGTATGTTGGCCAAAACTAGGTAGGCTTCATCCAAACAAGGCCCCAACCTGGCCTTAAGGATTGCTTCCTTTTACGGCGCTGCTTCCACCTGTGTAAGGAGCTGCTTAGCCTCCTGCAGCTTGGCGATGCACTGTGTTGTAGAAATCACGCACGTCGTTGCCCTTACTTTGTCATACTGCTGCTGCTGCTCGTGGATCTCCATACTTAAGATCTACAGGATGGGATCTCCCTGCAACGTCATCACCACTTACATGGCCTATTCAAATAGAGATGTGTAGTCAATAATCGTGGCATCCACAGTAGAAATTCCTTCCTTAACAGCGGCTTCGCGTTGTTCCCGAACTTTTGGTGGAGTCGAAGGCTATGACTTGAGCTCCAGTTTTGCGATTTTCATATTCAATTCAAACTGAGCTCTGGCCACCTCTACCTTAGCATCACGAACGCCCATAGCTAGCTTCCAGATCTTAGCTTCAAGCAGTTCCTCCTCGGGTATTTGCAAATCTGGCACTGTCCTGCATGCCTCTGCAACTGCAATTTCCAATTGGGCGCTCTGCGCCTTAATCATTTCCTTCACCTTCAGGGCCTCCATCTTCTCAGTGAACATTTGCTCATTGTCCACCCGATATTCACTTATTAAGTTGAGAGTGTGATGCTCCTGCACTCTTAATTCCATCGTCACACCTACCTACAGCGTGTGAAGATATTCATCGGGGAGCACTGCGAGGTTGATCCCAATGTTCTTCAGATTACTTACGATGACCTTGTCATCGGCTAATTCCTTGATCAAGGACCCTTCTGGTAGTGCAAATGCCTGAAGATCCACTGACCTGACCATCACAGCAGCCAGACTAGTCCCTAGTTCCAGGCTAGTCTGTGTGGCACTCACCTACCCTATGCCCACCTGGATCCTATTGGTCTTGATTTGCAGTTTGCGCAAATTATTTTGAATAGTGCCTAGTGACTGCAGGTGTTGGTTTTCAAACTACTGCAATAGTTCCACAATGGTGTCGTGCACTTTATCCTGATCTCATTGAGATCACCTTTTGTGAGCATAATGGGGTCGAGCGATGGCTTCATTGCTTTTGACTTCATTCGGGGCCCTTCCTTCTGTTATTCCCTATACCTCTTCACCCGGAATGGAGTGCTTTGTCCTTCATCGCTGCCACCGCCCTGCTTTGACTGCTCTTCTTCCTCGGTCTTGGGCGAAGTGGATTTACTACTTTGCTCGGAGTCACGTTGTTCCTGTTCAGGCTGTTGCTTTGCAGCGCACTCCTTTTCCAACAAGGCCTTCTCCTCGGCCTCCTTCCTTCGTTGCACAGCCAACTTCTGGACCACCTGCTTTGTTGCCTCCTTCTTCTTCTCCATGGAACTCCCCGTGCCTTTACTGGTACCCGCATCCAGAGCGGACGGAGAGTGCCAATCTGTCGGCCAGCACTTAATGACTTCTTGAATGACATCATCTATGACAAGATAGGGCAGATCAAACCACTTCTATTGTGGATCCTTCCACGCCCTGATATACACATGATGGAAGTCTTCCTTGAACTCTACATACTCTGACAACTGCTCATACACAGTCGGGGACAACCAGGGCCATTGTTTGGTGGCCATGTGAATTCTCACCTCCATCAAAACCTAGAAAAAAAAAATTCTCCGTGACCCATGCAGGGTCCTTTGTGGCCCAAAGGGAGGCAAACTATGCAACCTCTAGCAATCCTTTCTCCAAGGGAGGAAACCGACTATCCTCTAGCAGATCTCGAGCAACTAGCACAATGGAGAGTAGCAACCACGCGTAGTGGAAGATCTTGCTCTCATCCTGAGCCTTGTGAAAATTTGTAAGGAACTTTCTACAGAGGTAGTGTGACCAGTTAAACTGCATGCCTCCGCACACTGTGCAGCTAACGAGATCACGGCGCCAAAACCCCATCAGCACAACATTTCCTCATGACTTTTCCAGCTAATACCTGTGTGGCAATTTGGACCGTGAGGTCATATATGGATGTTATGGAGTACCTACACGCCTTTTTTACTAGGTCAAATTTCTTCTTCATCTTTTCTGCGAAGTCCAACTCACTGGTCTTTCCACCAAACTCCTTGGCTGAATTCAAGCCTAAATGTGGCAGGAGCATGATCTGATGGATAAGCATGTTTGTGATGGTGATAGGCACGCTCAGTCATAAGCACCCATCATGCACCAGAGTTAGCGGTTGCTTTATACAGATGATATTGATATTGGAGTGGTGGTAGTGGGACACCCATAGCAGGTTCAACAACCCCGATTGATTTACTCTGTGAATCCACTCAACTCGCTCCAACGTATTGACACCTGATTCTTTGTAATACACCCGCTTCATGTAATTCTCCGTTGCGATGTGGGGGAACCTCTCATGGTTAGCCAAATACCAGTCTTCCATTTTTAAATGGGGAATCTGCGCTAGGTGTGGGTCTTCAAAGGTGATACTTTATGGTAGCAGGGGCATATGAATGAGGAATTTCTCCGCGTTTGGGTCCTTGGTGACTTTCACCTTTCCTTTACATGGAGGGATATAATCCAGCAACTTGGAGATGGGCTCCACGCCCTCAGCATCGATATCCTCCACGCCCTCTATGACCTCTAAATCTACAACCTTCTCCTTATCCTTCGGTGGCGGCTTATCTTTCTTCTGGGCCTGGGTAGCAGAGTGCTTTCTCGATGACTCATGCACTGGAACCAGCCTCTTTTGCTTGTCTTTCTTCAGCTTGGGGGTTTCATGCACTGGTGAAGGCTTCGGTCTAGGTGACCTCAGCACTGTAGGCATAGGAGCTGGAGCCTCCATGCTCACAACTTCTGGAGTCGCTCCTTCAGAGGCAACAATTCCTCCATTGCTTGCAGTCTCACCTGGTCCTAACACAGTGCTACAAATTAACTATTGGGTATCCTTAGGTAAAGTGTCAAACATAGAGCTTGCGACCAAACCTGTGAAAAATTGAGGATTCATAAGCGACAGATAGTACAGCACAAAAATTCTAAGGGTGAAAAGTGTTCTCTGTTGGACCAGCACAGGTAATTTATAAGCGAATTTGAATTCAAATCCGACCGTTCCCCCAAAAATCCATCCATTAATGCTGATTTGGCAGCAGATCTTCAAATATTTTAGCCTTAAATGTCATCCCCCCCTTCTTAACCATCTCCTGGATAAATAATGACCCGAACAATCATTTTTTGCTTGTGCTTCTTGGTATCTACTTTCATAGTGCAGCTCGCTTCACACCACTTCTGGCACTATGACATCATCCTCTACTACGCAGCCCCTCTGTCGCATAGCTCCCAACACCAGGCATCATAGTTTAGAGTCCCGCACTCCCTTGCAACTGCCTGGAGCACTATGAATGTCCTGTCGTCATGTATTCATTGAGCTAGTCTCCTGCATACCCCTTTAACCAACTCCCATTTACTTTTCCAGGGAAAGGTTCTCCGTTCAACTTTGCAAGTTGAACCATGCCCCCATCTGTGATTTCTTTGATGACATATGGCCCCAACTAGTGCATCTAAAATTCTCCTGGAAATTTAACGAACTTACTATCATAAAATAAAACCAAGTCATTTACCTTGAATGTGGGTAGCTTGATGTGTCAATCGTGCCATGCTTTTTCACATTCCTTTTGTACTTGCTGATGAACCCTAGCTAAGAATTTGTCCTTTTCAAGTTGCATCAGTTGTGCGAGCCAATCTTCCAAGGCTCTGCGGTCCACCAGCTCTATGAAGGCTACTATGCATAGACTAGGCATGATATATTCCATATGCATCACAACTTCTATGCCATATACCAACTGTAAAGGTGTCTGACCTGTTAGTTTTTTGCAAGTAGTCCTATATGCCCATAATACTATTGGTACATGCATGTCCCAATCATTCTGCTACGCATTGCAAATATTTGTCAGTGTATTCTCTAATATCTTATTGAAGGCCTCCATTGTTCCATTAGCCTCGGGGTGATATGGTGTACTTTTCTAATGATACACCTAGAACTCTTCTGTCAGCGCACTAATTTTTTCATTGAGGAAGTGCGTACCACAATCACTCATTGATACCTTTGGGCACCTTAACCTATTTAGCATGTACTAAAACAAAAATTTAGTTGTTGTAGCCCCTGTACAATCCTTTACAGGTTATGCCTCCGCCCATCTGGTCAGATACTCTGTCGCGGTGATGATGTAGTGTGCACCTGTTTTCTTACAGGGAGGTTGAATCGATCCTACAAAGTCAATAGCCCATTTCTCAAATGGTTGTAATGACACCTAAGGATTCAGAGGCAGCTCATCCCTTCGTGATGGCCTATCTGTCCTTTGACATGCATCACACGCCTTATAATATGATTTGGAATCTTTATGCAGCATAGGCCACCACAACCCAGCACGCAAAATATTATGCGTTATTACCTTTCCTACATAATTCCCTCCTGCAGCTCCTCCATGAGCCTCCTCAAGGATGTTATTTCTTTCAAAATCATGCACATACCATTGGAGTATCTCGTCCGATCCTATTTTATAAAAATGTCCAACAATTACTGTGAAATCAGCAACACGTACTACCAATTATTTCTTCTATTGGCTGGTGTAGCCTGGTGGAGGTGTCCCTATGGTCAAAAAATGGATAATTATGCAAAGTGGTTGTTTGTTATGCGCATTGTGAAGTTGCGCATCGGGCAACCCTTCCTCCAAATTAGTTGGCTCCTCCCCTATTTCAATGTGTGACTAATGGTCAAGTCTTACACTCAACCTTTCTGGCTTGACAATTAACTCAAAGTCATATTCTTGAAACAACAGCAACCATAGACATATCTTCCCCCCCAACACAAGCTTATTGACTAGATACTTCAAAGTAGAATGGTTTGTGTACATATTTAAATGTCTGCCCAACAGATAATTCCTGAACTTCTAAAGCATGTACACCATAGCCAATCCCTCGTGCTCTGTCGTTGAGTAGTTCTTCTCAGCCTTCGATAATTTTTTGCTTGTAAATGTTATTGGGTGATCCATCTCTCCTTCTCCAACCTGTGTCAGCACTACTCCCAACGAAATACACAAGGCATCAACGTGCACATAGAATTCCTTCTTCCAATCTAGGAAGACTGAGATTGGTGCGGTGACCATCTTTTCCTTCAAGACACCCAAACTGCAGTGACATTCTTCATCCCAATAGAATGTAGCATCCTTCTTTAGCAACTTCTCCATGGGAGCGGTAATCTGAGCATAAGCCTTGATGAACTTTCGATAGTACCCAGTATGGCCCAGCGTTGCACACAGTTGTTTAACACTCCTTAGGGCTTCCAAATTTATTATTACCATGATCTTGGCAGGGTTCACCATTATTCCTTACTTGCATACCACATGACCCAAAAAAATCCCAAAGGGGACACAAAACAAGCACTTCTGCAAGTTTAGTGTGATATGATATCTTCGGCACGTAACCAACATTAAGTGCAGACTGGCTACATGGTGCTTTGCTGGACCAAACACTGTCCAATCATCAAAATATACCTCCAAGAATTTGTGTATAAATTCTTTGAACGTCACAATGACTACGAGAGAGAATATTGTTGGCTCATTCTTGAGTCCAAAGGGCATCACTGTGTACTGAAAACTCCCTCATTTCGTCCCAAAGGTTGTTTTACTCCTATCTTCTGGCGCGATCATGATCTGATGGTACCCATAGAACCCATCAGTAAATTAGTAGGCCTCCTACCCTCCAACATTGTCCAGTACCCCATTAGTAAACGGTGTCGGAAAAGGATCATGAACGCAGGCATCGTTAATCTTTCTTAAATCTACGCAAATCCTTATCTCTCCCTTCTGATTCTTTTCATGAACTACCATTCGGCTTGCCCAATCGAATTCCTCCACTCATTCAATAATACCTACCTCAAGCATCTTGTCCAATTCCAAGCATACCTTTTCCTTGTATTTGGGATTAAGGCGATATGGCCTCTGCTTAACGGGCTTCGTTTCTGGTTCCTATGATGCCTTTCAAATCTGAAAATTTTGTAGGAAAAAGATCCTGGTACTCAAGGAGTAACTCAACAACTTTATCCACTATGGCATCATCCTAATAATCTTTGATCTTCGTGAATTTAGGCTTCGCTTCAGTACCAATATTTAGCTGCCTAGTTTTCAGCGGCGTGGTGATATCTGGGTTCTCTATCTACAGACCTTCAACCTCGCGGTGGCCTTCCACTTATGGGATATTGATATTCCTCATATCCTCATCCTCCACTCCAGCAGTCGTATTATAGCATTCCAGCGCATGGCGCAGTTAGGCGCTCCAATCTGGTTGAACCAATTCCGAAGGATCCTATGGAATTTGGAAGATCACTGCCTTAACCTCCTGCAGTGCTTAATCAATGCTTTCAAACCCATCTTCAAAGTTGAATGTCCTCAAGAATCCTTCTCTTAAGTTATCCCACTCTGTGGTGCCGTGGCGAAGCTCCATTTCCAAATACCAATTCATAGGGATTATATATAGGGTGTGACAAAATAAATGCAGCCATTCTAGCTTCGAATTTGTTCCATACACTTTAGTCCATTTTTCCAAATGATCACGTGGATCATTCCTCCCATCATATTTCTTGGATAATCGTACTTTAGGGTGATCAAACTACATCCTCATCATCCTCCTGTAATCGCGCCACTCATCAAAGTTGTCTTTGTGCATACCCCACTGTCGAGCGGGTGTAGCGCACAGTGCCAAATCGAGCACCTGAAAGCGGTGATCCTCTGGGACTTCTCTTTCAAAAGCATCCAAAAACTTATCTACATCAGTTAAACCATCGTAATAAGGTAAATTTCTTACCTCTAACGATGCACAACACAGCAATTTGGTCATCATGTTGCAGCACAATGTGGATACTTCTTGGAGCCTATTTTTCCAATGTTCCAATTCTTCGTCTAAATCTGAGGTACAGGAAATTTTACCATCCCATGCAATCCATCCATCAGTCATTGGATTCACCCAGTCTTGGTCTCATGTTGTTATTTTATAGATCTGATCCAAATCATCATCACTTTCTTCATAGTCGCAGACTAGATCAGTATAGTGCAATCCTTCTACAGGGTCTAATGGTACTACAACACAGAGCGATTTCCTTTCAAACAACATTGTATGCTTCTTCAAGTTGATTACCCCATTCATATCAATAGCCTAGTCTATTCCAAGGAGTGCAGGGTATGGATTGTTGTCATCCACAATTTCTATCACTTCAAAATCATCTAGCATGAACACACCTTCTATATCTACGATAACTCCATGAAATTGTCCCATAGGAATAATCTTATGTTGGTTCGTCGTCATTAGTTGAATGGGAGACCACTACAGCGTAGGTCTCCCCATTCTCTCCTAGGTTTTTTTAGGCAAGACGTTTGCATCAAACCCCAAGTCCAAAATTACCTGGTCCATCTCATATTCTCCTATTTGTGCGGTAAGCCTCATCTTGCGCCTTGTTCTTGGCTTATGACTACCAATCTTTCTGACTGCGCGAGGTTCATCAGGAGCATTATCCTTACCGACACACTTGTTTATCAACTCTTGTAGTCCTTTCACAACCTTTCTATCGCATAGTAGTTTCATACAAGTCTCCAAGAAGGTGGTAATCACAGAGGGGTCAACCTCTGTAGGCGCGTTGGTGTCTAGCAGTTTGTTCTAACTCCCTAAGGTAGAGGATTCCATGAAGCTTTTCTTTGCTCCCATGAATTTTTCCTTTGTGCACTCTAGATCGAAACCAGTCTCCTTTTCTAGGGCCTTGCAGACCCATCCACCTTCTTCAGGTTGTTTTCCCTTATCGTCACCAATCATGATCCCGCTTCGCAACACGATATTCACATTCAGATCTTCTTCACAGGGCTCTTCACTCATCATTTGTAAGTTCTAGGTAGGATGTTGAGGTTGTGCCTCCTTCTCCTACATCTTTCCCATTAGCACAGGACATCCTTCGATTCTGTGGTCAAACTGAGTGCAGTATTGACATGACAGGCATGTCTGATTCGTACACTCCCGCACGTAGTGTCCTGGCATTCCACAATTGTAGAGAATGACCTGCCCATGACTCCTACCAGGTCCTCCTCCTCTTCGGTCTCGTCCCCATCCCTGATATCGTTTGCGCACTATCCCAGCACCCTAATCTAGAGGCCGAGTTTATGCTTGCATTCGATATGTAGGTGTCCTCTCCATCATCAATTCATAGCTTTGATAGTGGCGCTCATCATGGCCCACTAATTTGCAGAAATCGCAAAACAATTGTTGTGGTGTCAATACAAAATTTTTCAACAAGTGACAATTATATGTTACATGTTTTGCAGCCACTTGACAAATAATGCACCATAGGTCCATAGCGCAGGGTCCACACTTGGTCCTATTGGAGCTTCCTGCATCAGGGGCATTGGCCCCCCTCCTATGATGTAATTTGTGAAGACAGGGGAGTGATCTTTATTATGCCCCTGATTTTTACACTTGAGACACAAAACTTCTTCGTGCACCTCTGTCGCGTCATTTTTTCTTTTTTCAAGCTCTGCAGTTCCAAGCAAAGGTTCTGCAATTCTCCATGTATCTATTGAACCCCCAACGAAGCATCTTGAATAGGAGTTTCGTGCAATCTCATCACAATTTCCAGGGCTTCTTCCTTAGTTCCTATATTTTATTGTGATAAAGCAATCCTTAAGTGGGGCAAGAGTGTAGCTATAAACCAATCGCGGTGCTGACTATCTGTGAGATTCATATTAGCTTCATGGATTCTGCACTTCAGTCTTTGATCTAGCTCCCATGGCGTCTCACTGGGCCTCATCATGATCTCCTTAAATCCAATTACTAATTGTGAGGCAGACTTACGCTTACCTAATTCCTTATTCAAAGCAGTCTGAGTATCTGCTAATGACGCCAACAAGTTATCAGTGCAGTATTTAATGTACCATGTCAACGCGTGATCTTGTAAAGCGGTAACCAATTGTGCCTTCTTTATATTATCATCTGTAATTTATTTTGATGTCCACACAGCCTTCGCAACAAACCAAAAATAATCTGGATCCTCACTTCCTAATCCCTTGAAAACTAGAAACTTCATTGTATTCGACATGTTGACTGGCAGCAGTGGTGGCAGAAGTGTGGGCGAAGGTGTATGTTGTGGAGGTGAAGGTGGAGGTGGTGTGGACAAATGAGGTATCCGCGGAAAACCCTGCCTTATCAGCTGGACAATGCTCTACAGTGAGGCCTGTGTTGCTCCCTCATCATCACTCACAAGAGGTCCAATCAACAGGCTATATTCAAGGCTTGTTCTTCCCCTATCCCTAAAGAGCTTCCCACTTCGCGTAGCTCCAAACATCAAGGCGGTGGCATAACCCATTTTTCACACAATAGCATATTAATCAAAGTATTCAAAGATCTTAGATACTTACCTTACATCCTTTGATGATCTAGGTGGGTGTTGGTGGCCACCCACCTATCCCACTTGGACCCCCACAACTGTCTCTTTCAGTTTTTCAATTTCCTTAATTGTAGCACAATTTACTACTTTTAGGAGTTTTTTGGTTCCTGAACATCCAAAGTCGTTTTAAGGCCCTAAACAACATTTTTTGGGAAAACTAGGAGCAACACAGGTCCATGGACCAATGTTTCTCTTCCCAAAGTTGTATTCCTCAAATATATCTTTCTAATGAGCTATTGTGCACGTCAAATGGAGATCATATGCCAAAGTTACGACCCCAGGAAGTTGATGTACCGATTTACCCAAAATGGGGCCCACAGTTTAATGTTTCATCTCCTACAGTTAGGTTTTTGATGTTTAGGGTTGTCCATTGTTTCTCAATAATAAATAGGCCTTTAGGCCTCATTGTAACATAGTTCAGAGGCATGTAGCTGCCACATCTCTTTTCAGAGATAAGCTACCATTGTCCTAGCTAGTTTATTTCCATTTCTGTTTGTAAGCATATTTCAGTATTTTACAATAATGAAATGAAGTATTATTTTTGCTACATCTCTATATGTATGGTTATATCTATAATTTATTGTGTTCCTGTTTAAATCTGGATCAATGGTATCAGAGCAGTCTACTCTTTCTCTGTCTTTCTTTGCATGTCCGCAACGAGGCCGAGATATAAGGAGTTAGGGCTTAAACTGGTCGAACCTTTGCAAGACCAGCTTCCAAATCCGACGACCTCCCATGGGGATGAAAAGAAAGATGAGGGGGCAAGAGATTCCTATCAAAATCTTGCTCGGAAGAGGGCCCTCGAGTGAATCAAGAGGAATGGCGATGATGGACAACTTTGCCCAGATCCTTCAGTAGCTACCCAGGGCGACACATCTAACTTCTAGCAGCTACTCTGGAAGCGCCACACCCTTTAAGGTACAAGTTAACTTTGACATTCCCATATTTGAGGGTCAGATAGATGTAGACACCATAGATAAATGGTTAAATCTACTAGAAGGGTATTTTTCTTTTCATGATTTTTCCATTCGGGAAAATATTACTTTCACTCTTATCAAAGTCGCCCCCCACATCAAGGACTGGTGGGAAACCTAATACAAGCATAAGGATGAAAGTACAACCTCATTGTTTTCAACTGCACCCACTTGGAATTCATTTCGGGCTACCATCAAGGAGTAGTACTACCCTGTCGGAAGCTATGAGGATCAATACATAAAGTGGACCACGCTGTGGTAGGGAAGGGACCAAGATGTGCCAGATTTTACCAATATTTTCCATACCCTTCACACAAAGTTGGGTATTAAGGATTCGAAGCAGCATTTAGTACTCAAGTATTGCAGCTACCTACATAGGTACATCCAACAAGAAATAGAATTCTTGAATATCTCCTCACTCGACTCGACATATCAATATGCCGTTAAGATCGAGAAAAAGTTTAAATAGAAGAAGCGAAAATTTGGATCTGTGAATCCAAAGAAAGGTAAAGGTGCCCCCAAACTGCAGAAAAAAGGACAAATCTAAGGTAGGGCGGCCCAAGACAACCCACCAAAGCTGCAAGCAAAGAACAGTTCCACGAAGCAGAAAAAGGACATCGGAAAGTGGTATGAGTTCCATAAGAGCTCCACTCACAACAAAAGTGAGTGTCGGCTAAGCAGTCACTGGTGGCCCAGCTAAAGATTTCATAATCAAATGCATGTTCCGACTCTGAGTCAAAACCCGGCAAGGGGAATGACAAAGGGGAGCATATCATCGATGCAAATCCCAACGCCATCGTTGCCACCATGAAGATACAATAGGAGGAACTCAAAGATCCAGAGGAGGAGGAGCACCTCTTCCACTCCCAGATGTGGGTAAAGGGCTCCCTGCTATAGTTCATTGTCGACAGTGGGAGCCAAAAGAACCTCATTTTGGCAGAGGTCATGAAGCAGCTGGGCTTACCAACCACAACATATCCACAACCATACACCATCGTGTGGATTCACCAAGGATGGGATCCTCGCATGAGCCAGCACTGTCGCCTTCCGTACAACATCAAGCCCTTCATGGATGAGGTATTGTGTGACGTTTCTCCCCTTAATTTTTGTGATGTATTATTAGGCCAACCATACTTGTGGAAGAGACATGCTTTATATGAATCAGTGCCTCATGCTGTTATTGTTACTTTGGGAAATAAGTTGTACAGGATACCGAAGGTAGCACCGCTTACCGTCATCTCTTTGGTTACTGCAAAACAATGCAGTAAGCTCATTTCCAAAACCAGGAAATTTGTTCTCCTGATGATATGCCCTTAAGTAAAGAAGAAGACGGTGGTCATGACCTCTATACAGGGCCCCTCCACACGACAACTATAGATGGAAAAGGTCATGGAGGAGTACAAGGACATCTTCACCTCCCTTGCAGGGGTTCCTCTGCGCTGTCAGTTCAAGCACTCCATCGATTTGACCCCAGGTGCACCGCTGCCCAATGGACCAATCTATCTGTGCTCCGTTCTGGAGAACAATGAAATCAAGAGGCAAATTTAGGAGATGCCTGCAGAAAGGTCACATCCATGCGAGTTCATCGCCCTATGGGAGCCTGATCAAGTTGGTATAGAAGAAGGATGGGACATGGATACTTTGTATTGACTATTGGGCGTTGAACAAGATCATTGTCCGTAATAGGTACCCGATCCCACGGATTGATGACCTCCTGGACCAACTAAAGGGGGGGAAATATTTCAGCAAGATCAATTTGAAGTTAGGGTATCACCAGGCACCAATCGAAAACTCTGATGTGTGGAAGACTGCCTTCAAAGCTAAGGAGGGCCTTTTCAAATGGTTGGTTATGCCTTTCGGATTGATGAATGCTCCTGCAATCTTCATGAGGCTAATGGATGACATCTTGCGGCCATTCACCAACTCATTTGTAGTGGTATACTTGGATGACATCCTGATCTTCAGCCATATTTGGGAAGAGCACCTCCACCACATCCGACAGGTTCTCCCAACACTGTGGCAACACAAGTTATGTGCCAATTTGGAGAAATGCACTTTTGGCATGACCCAGGTTTAGTATCTAGGATACATTATTGATGAACGGGGGGTGCATGTGGATCCAGCCAAGATCCAAGTCATTCAGGAGCCATCTCCAACCACTCTGACAGAGCTCCGTAGCTTTCTGGGTCTTGCCAACTTCTACCATAGGTTTCTGTTGGGATTTTCTCATATCACTTAGCTCTTGAGTCAAGTCACCAAGGGAGGAGTGAAAGAAAATTTCTTTTGGTTTGAATCTCAACATAAGGCATTCACAAAGTTGAAAGATCGCCTCTGCTTGGCACCAATGCTCGCATTACCAGACTTGCAACAACCATTTGAGGTCAAGACATATGCCTCTGACTATGCTATTAATGTTGTCCTTACTCAACACAGGCATCCAGTGGCATATCACAATGAGACACTTTCAAACACAGTCTGGAAGTATCCCACTTATGACAAAGAGATGTATTCCATTATGCAAGCCTGCCAACAATGGAAGCATTACATTTTGGGGAAGGAAACGGTCATCCACACATACCATCGGCCCTTGTATTTCATACAAACCCAAGGAAAATTGCAAAATGATCGCCATCATAAGTGGTCCACATACCTGCAATAGTTCCATTTGAATATCAAGTATAAGAAGGGCAGCACCAATAATGTTGTAGATTGGCTTATTCGACCACCAATCATGGCGTTAACCACCGTGTTCAACTCTTGTGGGAACGAGACTTCTGCTTGGCCACTTCTCTACAAAAGTGACCCAGAATTTGACCACACATACTAGACACTCTTGGAGGGTCAGCATGTTTCAGATTTTCACCTCCAAGATGCCCTGTTATGCCACCTGGGTCACCTTTGTGTTCCTTCAAGCAAGCGTGCCAATATGATTTGGGAAGCACACTACAGTCAGGCTGCTGGGCATTTTGGGGTCGAGAAAATGGTGGCAGTACTGCAGAAGTATTTTTATTGGCCGAATCTTCGACAGGATGTCACGAAGTACATCAAATCATACATTGCCTATGCCATGGCCAAACTGACCATCAATAAGCAAAGCCTCTATACCCCGCTGCCTACCCCTAGTCGACCTTGGGAATCCATCTCCATGGATTACATGTCGGGCCTTCCTTCTACCAAGCATGGAAACAACTGTGTTCTTTTGGTCTTCGATAGGTTCTCGAAGATGGCCGTTATGGCAGCCTGCAAGAAGAATATCACAGCAAAAGTCACTGCTAAACTCTTCTTTGAACGAGTGTGGGTACACTTTGGGACCCCATAGTCTATCATCTCAGATCGGGACAGTAGGTTCCTCAGTACATTTCGGTCCAGTCTTTGGTCGACGTTGGACATGAAACTCACTAAGTCCACAGCCTTCCATCCCCAAACTGATGGTCAAACAGAGGTTGTCAATAGGATGATCGTACACATTATGTGCATGTACAACTCAAAGCATCCATGCACATGGGATGAGAGTTGTTGGGTCTTGAAATTGTCATTCATTTCCATTACACTTTCACTATTATTTCCATTATATCACCTCCATTTCACCTTCGTTTCACTAGCATGTCACTACATTCATCTCACTTTCATCGTTATTGGGTCACATTTATGTTTTTCCAAACTTTATTAATTCTTAGAAAAGTGAATTTGTGTTTAAAAATTAGAAAATAATGTGCATATGCTTATACCTAACAAGTGGGATGAGATTGTTGACATGTGTAGGTCAAAAGGAAGCTTTTAGAAGACCTTTATGTGGAATCTTAAGGCCAAATTCGAATTTGAGTGGACAGGATCATGGGATCATGAGGATATGTGTCACATTTCCTATTCGAATTGAAACTCCAAGAAGACATGTGTCTTATCATTTCCTATTTTGATTAGAACTCTAGAGGTATAGGGAGATATTCATGGACTCTCATTAATGAGATGACTTCTCATCTTTTTGTATAAATGGGAGATCTCTCTCCTTCATTTGGTAGCTTTTGGAAAGCTTTGTAAACTTTGTTAGCTCAACTTTGTACTTTGTAATTTTGAAGAATTTGAATAAAGCTTCAAATTTCCCAACATGGAAGGAGATGTGAAGTAGGAGATGTCATGGAGCATGTTAGAATGTAAGGTAGAGTAGACTTTATTTTGTAGTTTTTCTTTGATTTCATTCAAGTATGTCATTTTATTTTTATGATCGTTTTCAAGTTTAATAGTTTAGATTTTCCATTCATGCAATTTTAATTCATGCAAGTGTGTTGACCAGTTGATTGTAGATTTATCTAACTGTGTAATCTATGATTAGAAAAAAAAGTCCAAGAAAGTATTTTCCAATTGGTGCTTGGAGCATTAGAGCACACAGTAGATTAGTTTTCCTTTACATGTTTTGTATTTAATTTTGTTGCAATTTCATTCTCAGTTTTAGAAAAATGAAGTATTGAATCCCTCCAAATGCTATCACAAGGAGGTAGTTTCCCCAAAATTGTATAGCGGAGTGATAAAACACTTCATTTAGCTATTATAATATATTAGTTGCAATTTCACTTTCAGTGTTAGTCTTTCATTTAAGTTTGTTGCAATTTCATTTTCAGTTTTAGAACAACGAAGTATTGGATCCCTCCAAATGCTATCACAAGGAGGTAGTTCTCCCAAAATTGTATAGTGGAATGATAAAACACTTCATTTAGATATTATCATTGTTTCTTTCATTTCATAGACATTTTTCCGGCTTAGATTGATCTAACTATTCATTTCCTTTTCTCCCTTCTTTAGAAATTAGATTTTAACATTAAAAGTCATTAGATTTAGTTGTCCATTAACATTTAGAGATTTTCATATAGAAGCATAACTTTTCTTTCTTAGATTAATTTCCTTAAGCATAAGAAACAAAACCCCCAAAAACAACAAAACAACGAAGTAAGAAAAAGGTTAACTAAGCACATATAGTGCACCACAGTTCATTAGTTTACGATACCCAAATTGATAATTGGACTCTCCACAGCTCGACTAGCCGCAGCCCTTTTCAAGTGGGAATGGGATTCCAACCACTATGTCCCATTGATGTGGCCATGCCATTTGCAACTACTAAGGCAGATTCGGCTCATGTCTAGTCTGAAACAGATAAGGCAAACAGCTTAATTGAGCACATCCAACATATTCACCAGTAGGTCCATGACATTTTGGAGAAATTAAATTTGAAGTACAAGCAACAACATGATCAACATCAGGTGCCACATAAGTTTCAGTTGGGCAACAAATTCTGGTTGCATTTGCAAAAGGAACACCTTACCGGAGCCTATCGGAAACTCAAACCACTTTGATATGGTCCTTACATTATTACCAAGGTTGTGGGAGACAATGCATTTGAGCTCATCATTCCCCCATTCCTTGGACTACACCCAGTGTTCAATGTGGACCGCCTTTGGCCATACTTTCCACCTCCACTAGACACATCTGACATTACAGAACAATTCACACCCACAGAGTTAAATCCAAATTGCCTGGAACAAGATGCAACTGATCGAATCATGGACACACAGATCAAGCACACTCGCCAGTAGAATATCCAACGGTATTGAGTTGTCAAAACAGGCCAACTCCTTCACCAGGGCAAGTGGCTCACCAAGGACCAAGTTCAGCAAAAGTTTCATCATCTCATGGAGGAACTCACAACAATGGGGACCATTGCTTCCTAGGGAGGAGGAATGATCCAGGTGGATTTTGGTGGCCACCCACCTATCCCACTTGGACCCCCACAACTGTCTCTTTCAGTTTTTTAGTTTCCTTAATTGTAGCACAATTTACTATTTTTAGCAATTTTTCGAGTCCTAGACTTCCGGAGCTGTTTTGAGGCCCTAAACAATGTTTTTTGGGAAAACTAGGAGCAACATCGGTCCATGGACCCATGTTTCACTTCCAAAAGTTGTAGTCCTTGGATAGATCTTTCTAACGAGCTATTATGCGCATCAAACGGAGATCGTATGCCAAAGTTACGACCCTGAGAAGTTGATGTACCAATTTACCCAAAACAGGGCCCACAGTTTGGCGTTTCATCTCCTAGGGTTAGGTTTTTGGATGTTTAGGGTTGTCCATTGTTTCTCAACAATAAATATGCCTTCGAGCCTCATTGTAACATAGTTTAGAGGCATGTAGCCGCCACATCTCTTCTCAAAGATAAGCTACCATCGCCCTAGCTAGTTTATTTCCATTTTTTGTTTGTAAGCATATTTCAGTATTTTACAGTAATGAAATGAAGTATTATTTCTGTTGCATCTTTGTATGTATGGTTATATATATAATTTGTTCTGTTCCTGTTAAAATACGAATCATTTGAAGAAACGTCGCTCTACTTCATTGTAATTGATTGGAGTGTCGACCGTGAACCCTGTTACAAATCCCCTATAACCTAATCAAGCCAATGGTCAACAGCACATGTGATCTTATCTTTAGAAGCTTCCAACCTTCACACTAATTCTGGAGTCCATACTATTGGACCGTCAAGCTTCCACCTCCCATGGTCGTCTGCCAATTTAGCTATCCACTCGATAGTTCAATCAGGAAGGTGCAGAAGAGATTTTCTTGTATTTCGGTGTACAAATATCTTTCCAACCACTATTCTTTTGTCAGGCGCAGATTCTTGTTTTCCTGGACCCCAAATTCATGGATCTTTCTATCCAACCACTTCTCAATTTCCTTCTTGGTCGGATTCCAGTGATGCGACATCACACCTCTTTATGCAGATCCCCGTCCCGACAACGGAACAATTTGTTGGCTTAGGGGGTCCTGACCCAGGTTCAGATTTAGTTGTGCCAAACAAATCCCTCCACTATTGGCCCTTTCAGCATCAATCTGTGGTGCATGGATTAAAGTCTCACACGAAGAAGTATGGGGGGATGCTGGAACCAAGTTTTCGCACCCAAAGATCAATGTGATGTCCTTTTGTGACCTAGATCTGCCTTCGGGCAGATCTTTAAGTGCTTATGGCTTATGGCAATAACTTCCTCAAATCAGCCTCTAGACCTCCACGAAGGTCTACGACTGGCTTTTGCGGACCCTGAACAAGCGAATTAGCTACTTACGCACTATAGATTACTTTTAGACCAGTATTTACTCAGATCCACCTAAGTGTTTGATAACTTTAACAGACGGTGTTATGATCTTCACTTAATCACTTAATATTAATTGTGTTCACATAATAAGACAGATCAAGTAAATTTGTGCATCAATACATCATTATTTTATAAAGACAACATTCCATCACAGCATATATCACAATCATGAATAACATAAGTAAAGAGCTAAAACACAGGAATTTTTGCAGTAAACTTCTTTATTGATCTTCAATATAGGTTTACATACTCAATACTTCCCTGCGCACTCAGCTGTGGACACTACTCTAGGCCTCTGTGCACTCAGCTACAAATCCTTTCCCTCCTCTAAGAATTTTATCTCTACGCTAGACTTCTTCATTTGTACCCATAGACTTATTCTTACTTGCCTTAGGGTCTCTAAGATACACCTATCTATACAATCCCATGATCGCGGACCATGGGTAGGTCTCAAAAGCCGACTCAACTTTACATAAAGGAGGGTAAAAAACCCTTTTTGACTCTTAACTAGCTACGCGCTCCGCAACCACAATTTATGGATACTTTTCATCTTTTACATCAAAAATAGGCTTTTGCCCCAAAATTGAAACCAAGGGACCCCATCCCAACAATGTATCAGAGCTTTTGTGAAGACAAGTCCAAGAAGATAAGAGTTATCACTCCTTTACAGAAATTTTACTTCAAAGAGATCTTACTTGCTGCTGAAATTTGTTGCGCAAGAAGATAAGAGCTATCACTCCTTTGGAGAAATTTTACTTTAAAGAGAACTTAGTTGCTGAAATTTTTTGCCCAAGAAGATAAGAGCTATCTCTCATTTACAGAAATTTTACTTCAAAGAGATCTTACCTGCTACTGGAATTTGTTGCCTAAGAAGATAAGAGTTATCACTCCTTTTGCAAAATTTTACTTCTAAGAGATCTTATTTACTACTAAAATTTGTTTGACATGATCAATATGTATTCATCTTACTTCAAGAATTAAGAGAAGTTGAATGATGCTTCAAATTTTGGTCCATGGAAAGCAACAGTGGATATTACTCTTGAAGAACATGATGTACTGGAATATGTGGAAGGCGAGGTAACAGAACCACCAAAAAAATTGAATGCTACTATCAAGGCCAGATTCAAGATGGGAGAAGTCAAGGCTAATATTATTATCCTTGATTCTTTGGGAGACCATCTCATCACCTATGTCTCCAAGTTGAAGAAATCTAATGAAATGTATGACAAGCTTATTGGAATGTATCAAGTAGACAACTTGAGTCAAATCCTTGCTTTAAAGAATCAAATCAAGGACATTAAGATGAACATATGAGAGACCATTCAAGCATACTTCATGAGTATATCAAAAATCAAGGATCAACTGCCAATTTTTAGTGAAATTGTATCTGATAAACAGCTGATGTTGATTACACTTGGAGGTCTTTCTCCAACTTCGAAAAAAATTATTACTACCATCAACAACAATGATAAGTTTCCCATATTTTATGAGCTCCTTGGAAACTGCAGTCAAGAAGAGGCTAGAATGATTTCCAAACAAATAATTCCCAAGCATGAAGAGGGAAAACCTACTACCTTTATTGTCCAAGGCAAGAAACAAAAATCAAAAAGAGCTCATCACTTTTCAAGAAAGCCTGCTCCTAGATCCAACAATTCCTATAAATGGAACAAGGACTTATCAAAACTTCAATGCTACAATTTCCATAAGCATGGCCACTATGCTCATGTTTGTCCAAAAAATAGAAGAGTGCCAAGATTCAACTATAACATTCATAGCAATAATTTTAGATCTGATTATAAAAGAAGACGAGAAGTCCTTATTGTTCATAAAGAAAGCTATCTTTATTCCAAGATTTCAAGGAACCCAAGGTAGGATAATAATGCAGCTAAAACACAATCACAACACTTTCTCATTTCTACTCTTTATAGTTCCTCTCTTATAGATTCTTGTGACAGTTGTTTGGTTGATAGTAGTGCATCAAGACACTTTACTGGTTAAAAAGCTCTCTCAAATCCGGTTGAGAGGGAGACATATTTGAAAATAATTCCTGGAGAGAACTCTACATATCCTATAAAGGGATATGGTTCTATTTCTTCTCATCTCGATCAAGGTAAAAAGATGTCTCTTCAAGAATTTTTGCATGTACCTGGTTTGAAAAAGAATCTTGTATCTATATTTGCCTTAGAAGACAAAGGAATGAAATTTTCTTTCATAAATGGAAAAGTTCTCACTTGGCCAATGAGATATGCCTTCACTCTAGGATCGAGATTCGAAGGTGTTTATAAAGTCAATGGAAGACCAATCCATGTGTTTATTCATGGCAACAATCATCAATGTGAACTTTGGCCCAAACGGTTCACTCATATGCACTATAAAGCAATGCCTCATGTGACAAAGATGGTTTCTGGAATGCCTGAGAATAGAGTGGATCATGATGGGGTATGCCAAGGGTGTGAAAATGGAAAGAATGTAAAGGGACCATTCCCTTCAAGCAAAAGCAAAACCAGTCAGGTACTTCATCTTATACATTCTGATTTATGTGGACTTGTGCTTGTAAATTCTCTTGGTGGCTACTTGTCTTATAAAATATGTGTGTATTATTTTTCTTGCAAGACATGGATTTTCTTTTTTAAAAACAAAATTCAATCATTTAACATGTTCAAATATTTCAAAGCTCTAGTAGAAAAAAATTGGAAAGCAAATCAAAATCTTCAATCTGACAATGGAGGAGAGTTCACTTCAAATGATTTCATTGACTTTTGCAAGGAAGTTGGAATTAGGAAATAGATCATTGTACCATATAACCCAAAACAAAATGGTGTGTCTGAAATAAAGAACAAAACTATCATGGAAGCAATCAAGGCTATGTTGCATGATCAAAAGCTATCAATGTTTCTATGGGGAGAAGCTGCTAACATTATTGTCTATGTCCAAAATAGATCTCTACGCTGAGCCTTAAACAACAAGACTCCTAAAGAAGTCTTCATTGGTAAAAATATCAAGGTTTGGAACTTCAAAAATTTTGGCTGCCCTATCTACTTTCATGTGACAAATGAAAAGAGGAACAAGCTGGAAGCTTCAGGCCGTAAGAAAGGTAAGTTTGTTGGTTATTATGAAAATTCGAAGACTTACACAATATACATACTTGGTCAAAGAACTATAGAGTTTAGCAGGGATGTAGCATTTGATGAAGATGCAGCTCTTGGAAAGGTAAGGTAAATTCCTCTTCCTCCTACTAATGTTGATAGACAAGATCATGCATGCGTTAAGTAAGTCATTCATCTATGACCATTTCCATGAGAGGTAGTCATAATTGACTAATTTCTCATGATTTTTTAATAGTTCACTTAGAACTCATTGCATCGGGCGATGCTTACAAGGGTGAAGAAGTGGGATTGAAACTAGTGAAAAGAATCACATAGCACTAATAATCACTTCCGGGGCTTTCACCCGGTAACCAAGACTTCCCGGGAGGTCATCCATCCTAGATCGCCTCTAGCTTAAGTGCACTTAACTGTGGAGTTTTCCCCACAATCAAGTCCACTTAGCTTGCTATTACAACTACCTCTCATGGAAATGGTCATAGATGTGTCATGCGGAAAGAGTTATTTTTGCTGACAAAACTAACCTCCCTAGGAGTCTAAGACTCTCTAGTGACAAACAAGACAATTAAGAGCAATCCTTCTCTAAACATGCATTATTATATGAGAAACCAAGTGTTTTTCGATCCTACCTGAAGTCCAACGCTCGTTGTAGCAGTCTAGCCTCGTCGATCCAGATGAGCTCCTCCTTCACTTCGAAACCTGCATACACTAACAATCAAACGATTACATAACACCTGAATATTCCATAAAACAAAACATATTCAACATATAGACCAAGGAGTATATGAAACAATTCATTAACAACAAATCATTGAGAAGAATGGACTTATTTGTATTAAGGAAACAAAACAAACCATTACAACCTGAGCCTTGGTGTTGTGCAAGTTCCTCCCAAGGTCCAGCAAGAGTTTTCCTCTACTTTGACAAGCTCACCCACTTCCAATATGAAAACAAGAAAGGATGGTAATCTCTCCTCACAAGTTTACAATGGAAGTCCTAATTCCAGCAGCATCTACCCTTTGGAATGTTCAGCTTTCAACTTCTCCTCCTCTGGCCCAAGGCCTGTATTTATAGTGTTCTAGAGGAAGTTATTCAGTTCCAACATCAATGGGATACTCCCTCTTTTGGATGGGGTAGCTCCTCTCTTGATGGGATAAGTTCCTCTATCATAGGGATGCATGACCCATCTGGAGGCACTCAATACA
>APFE030292379.1:77087-92462 GCA_000404065.3 Pinus taeda | reverse complement strand
ACCTCCACTTTCCCATTAGATTGTGCATGATAGGGAGTGTAATTTATATGCTTGATCTTGTGCTAACTTAACAAGTCTTCAATCATGTTGGATGTAAATTGGTTGCCTTGATCAATGACAAGTTATCTAGGGTACCCAAACTTGTAAAAGACATTTTCCCTTAAGAACTCAATCACCTTCTCCTCTGTTGCTACCTTGATTGCCTTTGTTTCAACCCACTTAGTCAGATAGTCAGTGCAAACAATGATGTATTGTTTTTGCTTAGAAGGAGGGTCAATAGGTCCGATGAAATCCATGCCCCACTTGTCAAATCTGTCATGCGGAAAGACTTATTTTTGCTGACAAAACTAACCTCCCTAGGAGTCTAAGACTCTCTAGTGACAAACAAGACAATTAAGAGCAATCCTTCTCTAAACATACATTATTCTATGAGAAACCAAGTGTTTTTCGATCCTACCTCAAGTCCAACACTTGTTGCAGCAGTCCAGCCTCGTCGATCCAGATGAGCTCCTCCTTCACTTTGAAACCTGCATACACTAACAATCAAACGATTACATAACACCTGAATATTCCATAAAACAAAGCATATTCAACATATAGACCAAGGAGTATATGAAACAATTCATTAAGAACAAATCATTGAGAAGAATGACTTATTTGTATTAAGGAAACAAAAAAGAAACCATTACAACCTGAGCCTTGGTGTTGTGCAAGTTCCTCCCAGGGTCCAGCAAGAGTTTTCCTCTACTTTGACAAGCTCACCCACTTCCAAATGAAACAAGCAAGGATGGTAATCTCTCCTCACAAGCTTCTACAAGGAATTCCTAATTTCAGTAGCATCTACCCTTTGGAATGTTCAGCTTTCAACTTCTCCTCCTTTGCCCAATGCCTGTATTTATAGTGTTCTAGAGGAAGTTATTCAGTTCCAACATCAATGGGATACTCCCCCTTTTGGATGGGGTAGCTCCTCTCTTGATGGGATAAGTTCCTCTATCATAGGGATGCATGAACCATCTGGAGGCGCTCAATACACGTCAAACACTCTTCTAGAAAGCTCTAGAAGTGACCACAAGTAACTTTTTTAAGATGAAACTCGCGCCTTTTGACCTTTACAGGAGTACGCACCCATCCCTTGACTTACAGAGCGTACTAGTACGCAGGTACAATGAGCTTGGGATGCGTACACGCAGGCAAGGTAGAGAGAACCTGCGTACCCAGAGATAAACATGATTTTAATGACTTTCTCTCTTTTTTTAAGTTTGACATGGAGAGCAGAGGTATAAGGCTTGACAAGGAGGATAATATGACCATTGATGGAGCCATATTAACTGCAGATAGCCATGGTGACAAATTTCAATGTAACAAGATGAATGATTTATTTAATGTAGTTGAATCCTAAATGATATCTAATATAATGCACTATGAAAACCCCTCAATACTTAAGATCATGCCTTTGAAATTCAAGAAGATCCTAAGCCTAAGCCTACTCTTGCTAATGAACCTATGGAGCCCATAGATGCCTTGGATCCTCCTATTAGAAATAGACAAATATGGCTTCATGACACTCTACATGTTGTTGATAAACATGCTTCCCCTAGAGGAACCTTCAAAGAAAGTAAGAAACCACATTGGTTCCAGGGATACATTGTAGCCATGTGCAACATTATTTAGGCTAAAACATGCACTTTTGAAGAAATAATGAAAGATAAAGTATGGGAAGATGTAATGGTCAGAGAATATGAGTCCATCATACATAATGATGTATGGGAAGTAGTTCCAAGACCCAAAGGTAAATCTGTTGTGACTTCTAAATGGTTGTATAAAATTAAACATGGTGCGGATGGTAGTATTGAAAAATATAAAGCTAGATTTGTGGCTAGAGATTTATCTTAGAAAGAGGGAACAGACTATAATGATATTTTTGCACCTATTGCCTGATATACTACCATTCAATCTATTGTGACTCTAGTTATTAGCCAGGAATGGACACTTTACCAAATGGATGTGAAAACTACTTTTCTACATGGCTTCCTCAAGGAAGAAGTATTTGTGGAGAAACCACAAGGCTTTGAAGTACATGACCAGAAAACTCATGTGTGTAGACTAAAGAAATCTCTTTATGGATTGAAGCAAGCCCCAAGAGTTTGGTATGCCCGCGTTAATAGCTTCTTCATGAATTTTGGTTTTACCATAAGCAATGTTGATCCAAATATCTACTTTAAACTGGTCCAAGGTATGCCTTTGATTTTGGTATTATATGTTGATGACTTATTCATGACAGGTGGAGAACCTCCAGTGTAATAGGGAGTTAGCTTCTAAGTTTGAAATGAAATATCTTCATTTGATGCACTACTTTCTCGTCCTAGAGGTATAGAAAAGACCTTGTGATATTTTCCTTTCTCAGGGAAAATATGTTGTCAAGCTACTAGAAAAATTTTGTATAACAGAATGTAAGTCCATGAATACACCAATGGAAATGAATTTCAAGAAGTTATGTGGTGAAGCTACAGGTCCTTATTTGACAAATCCTTCTGAATATCGATAACTAATTGGGGCACTAATGTTCTTAGTGAACATTAGACTGGAAATATGTTTTGTGATCAATACTCTAAGCCAATCTATAATTAAGCCATCATATGAACACTGGATTGTTGCAAATCATGTGTTGAGATACTTGCATGGGACCATAAATCTTGGATTGAGATATACTACCAGAGATATTAGACTACATGGGTATTATGATGTTGACTGGGCTAGTAACTCTACTAATAAAAAGAGCACATCTGAATGCTACTTTGGATTGGGATCTACCATGAATCTTGGATCACTAAAAATTAGAAGTTTGTAGCCCTTAGCATGACTGAATCCTAGTACATTGTTACTAGAATGGCTAGTTGTGATGAAGTATGGGTGAGGAAGCTCTTTGGAGAGATGTTTGAGAATGTACTAGATACACCAGTAATTTATTGTGACACTAAGAGTGGGATTTGACTTGCATAAAATATTGTGTTCAATGACAATTCCAAGCACATTGAGATTAAATATCACTATATCTAGGATATGGTGCAGAGAGGAGTAGTGAGACTCCATCATATTGCAACTGATGATCAAATAGCTAACATACTTACCAAGCCTTTACCAAAAGGGAAGTTCTTGGTATTCATAGAGAAACTTGGACTGATGGATGTGACCCTTCCTGGTGGCCACGATCATGGATGATCGAGAGCACTGATCTATGCTCTTCCCTATTGTTTGAGCTCACAAGTTCGGAATGGGGCTAGGAGAGCTCCTAGGGTTGAGGGAACTCATGACTATAGGTTGTGTGTGATCCTTGTCATGTGTTGACAAGTGGTAATCCCCCTACCATCAAGTCTAGGAATTTCCAAGAGTATACCCTAATATGCATCCTCCCCACAAGTTGGGCTTGTTGGGATTGCCACCCATTCAGAAAATGGGTGTGGTAAAGCTTGGTTGTGCACTATCCTTGTCATGTGCTGACAAGTGGTAATCACCCCAAGTAGAGATTGGACTTGGTTGTGCATGATCCTTGTCTTGTGTTGACAAGTGGTAACCCCCCCAGAGTCTGTGGATGTAAATGTTCTACCACTTGACTTTTGTAATAAAGCTTGGTTGTGTGTGATCCTTGTCATGTGTTAACAAGTGGTAATCCCCCCAATTCTATGTCAAGGTGGGAAGATTAATGGATGTATGGTGATAGATGAATCTCCCCTATGATGATTCTTCTTCATTAGATTGAGACATCATTGTTCTAGAGCAGAGATGAACAAAGATGAATAGAGAAAGAGAGACCTTTGTTGCGGAAATAAATTACTCCTTAGCTGAGAGGGAGTGTTGAAAATTGGAAGCTCAGGGATGAATTTCCTTAAATAAAATCCCATTTCTGACAATTTTGTAGTGACATTCTAAAAATAGGAAGCCATGTCTAGCATCTCAAGTATGACTTTTCAAAAATAGTAAATCACCTTGCATTAATTGGAAATCAAGTATAGTTGAAGGAAAATCACTTAACTTATCATTAATCAATCCTAATAGTTCACTCCTAATAGTTCAATCTCGACTTAATCATCATTATTATTATTATTATTCTTTATGATACTGTGATATTATTATTAAAAGGAATTACAAATCACTAGTCATATATTGTTTGCACCAATCACGCGAAGAGCTGGGGCCACGTCATATATAGTCTATTCCAATCACACAAAGAGCCATAGATGGGACAAAGTCATATAATTTTTGCACTTCATATAATATCTACGCTGGAGCCAAGGCAAATTCATATACTATATGTGCCAATCACATGAAGAGATAGGGATATGTTATATATTATCTATGTCAATCACATGAAGAGTGTGGGCCAAGTCATATGCCAATTACACAGAGAACCAAAGCCAAGTAATATATGTTTACGCCAATCAAATAATGAGCTAAGGCCAATTTATATGCCAATCACATGGAGAACCAGAGCCAAGTCATGTATGTTTATGCCAATCAAATGATGAGCCAAAGCCAAGTCATATGCCAATCACACAAAGAACCAGAGCCAAGTCATATATGTTTACACCAATTAAACTAAGCCAAAACATTGTAGGGAGTGAATGGAAAAAATTGGCCAATCAAACCACAAAGAGAGCCAAGTCATATATATCCACACAACAACGATCCAAATAGAGGTCTCGAATTTGTAACCATGAAGAAACCAGAACTGAATCAACTTGCCCATGGAGGGGGAGCTCATGCTCGTGTCTCTCACTCCTTCAATTCACACATATCTTCAACCATATTCTTGTATATTTATAAAGGTGTGGGGGTCTAGATTAGGTATGAGTTGACCTTCAAGAGATTTCATGGAACCAACCAATGTGACCCTAAACTTAGGAGTTGATGGTCATCCTCATGCTGACATCATCATGATGTAACAATTGTCACGTGGCACTCTTTGAGTGTTGACATGTGTCATCAACATTCACCCCTATTAGCCAGCCAAAACTACCATTTCACCATGCCACGTGACATCATGTTAGTGTACCACATCATCGTCACCTTCCATATCATCATCACTTACCACATCATCATATTTGAGCTAGTCACAAGCCGCCATATGTCACTATAAGCCATTTTCCCAATCTTGATCTGCCACCTCAACATCCATGTAAGGGGGACCCAGATCACACTCACCTACACTGGGGTTCCAAGCATAGTTATTTTTTAAACCTACCACGTGTCCCTATTACATTGGTCCAACATAGAGGGCACAACCTTCATTATCCTGTTGACACTTCATCCATCATTCATGTTATTTTCAATGGCCAAATCTACCCAAAGATGCTCAAACTGTAACCTAGTTAAACGATGAAACGTTCACATGCCATCCACCATTGATTGACCTCAAAATGATATATTTGATCAAAATATGCATGGTATTTAATATTTTGATGTTTTTTACCTTATTTCAACTATCAACTTGAAACTAACATATCTTATCACCCACGAAGATTTTTAAGTTTTAACAAATGTGATATACCGCTAGAAATGTCTTGGAGAGACTATCCAACCATACCATCCATAGATTCATTTGAGCATCATAACTTCAAAAAAAACCCAAAAAACTTTGAGCCATTTTGACATCATTTGATGAGATCTTATCAAGATATTTGACTATCGTACTACCTCCTTTGACTCATTAATGATATTGCAACTTCCTTGGACTTCCCCTTTGACATCAATGACGCTAATTGTCGTCAATGACAACACTATGTCTAACATTGTATTAGAATCTAGCAAAGTAGTTTGCAATTATCTCATGCTTAGAAACTTCATAACAGTTTTGGACACCAAGAAAACTTAGCTCATGAAGCATGGAAAATCTTAGCATGATCAATTGTTAGAAAATAAAATCATCTTGCTCAGTATTTAGAACAGATGGAGTCCAAAGCAGAAAGAGTAAGGATATTTTCAACTACTCCCATAAATCACTTGACTAGCATAAAAATGCATAAGATTTTAATTGATTCAACCAAGTTTCATATCACAAATGAACCACTCGTGAGATGCATAAAAATACAATCTGACCAATCTTACTAATTGTAATGTTCCAAATGTCCAACCCTACATAAATTTCAATTTTCTCCAAATCTAATAGTAATCTTTTTAAGGTCCATTAATATGTAAGAACAATCAAACCAATCGCTAAATTCACTAATTGTCCAAATATATATAAATAATCCCCTATTAATTCAATGGGTGTAATAGCCACGGATTAAAATTTCATGTAATACAGTTAACAAAGGAAAAGTAAGACCAAGGTCATGGGACACATATTCCAAGGTGAATGTCTGGCAAAACATCCTAGCGGGCATCACTTGTTATTTATTATGGCTAAGGAAATTGGAAAACACATTAACAAAGGCTTTGAAAAGGCAAAAAAGGCATTAATGTCATTTTATTTATGAAAATAAAGAAAAATAGGAGAAAAGGAAGGTGAAAGGTCATAGGTTTCATGTGAGGAGGAAATTGAAGGAAAATAGAGGGAAAATGGAGAAATTAGAGGCATCAATAATAAAAAGGCATCAAAGCATCAGTTTGGGACCTTTTGTTAGTTGAGTTTTGGAATGTGGCTTCAAAGAGGGGGAGAACACCAAGAGGAGAAGGAAAGAAAAGGAAGGACAAGGAAAGTAAGGAAAGTAAAGGAAGGAGAAGGAAATAAAAGTAAAGCAAGGATCAAGCAAGGAAGAGTTGGATCAAGTGGCTTCTGCGGGAATACTTGTAGGTAACATCTTGCATGTATGATTTGCTAGTTGGCTTTGGCATGCATGGTACATGCATGTGTGTATTTGGTTCATTTGTTGTCAATGGCATGGGTTTTGCCTGGTTTGACAGTGGTTTCAGCCTTGCCTTGCCATTTTCAGATAGCCATGGTGTGATGGTATTCATTGTTGGTTGAGCTTTGGATTGTCAGAAGGTTTTGGATTCGAGTGAGGTGGTCTTAAGAAAAATCCCATGGGTTGGGGTTGGAGATGGTTTTCTACGGAAGCCTTCAACAGGTGGTTGGAGATAGGAAAATTCCTCAAGGGATGGTGAAGAAATTCTGAGGCGTCTGAGTTTGGTTTGGTTTTGTGATCTTAGGACCGGTTTAGGTGAGATCATGCTAGTGTGAGGGTGGAGTTGGTTTAACATTTGGATTCCCTTGGTTATTTATGTATTGGTCTATCCCATGACATCCCACATTCATGCTTGGACTATGACATGGGAGTGATTGGCTGAAAGAAATATTTGGTTCAACCCAATCTATGGTCGAGTGGTGCATAGAATTCCTTGAATTGGTTGGCTTTTGCATATGTTAATAAGATCTAAGTTCCTATTGTACTTAATGAGTAAATTTACTTGTTATTATGTGGATTTGATGGTTATTCTATCATTTTTATTATCCTGGTTATAAGCATGGTTTTATGACAGATTCTAGTCATGGCTCTTTTCATGTTTGATCGGTAAATGAATGGTTATTGAATGCATGACCTAATAGATGTTAATATAGCTATTGTGAGAGTGGATTAGACTATCTTGATGATTATCAGATAACTTTCAGATCTCTATGTTCATATATGCATTCATGACTTGTAGATTTCATGTTCACTATGTGTTTGGTAGAATGACTATCATGGTTAGACCTGGCTAGATCAAGTCCTCGTCTAAGTTTTATATCAATGGATTTGCCCTAGTGGAATTTAACATTTTTGAAAGTCTCATTAATTTCTGGGTAGTGGTTGAGATTCAGACCCTGAAAAGGTGGCTTGGATTTTAGGATCACAAGCTCAGAACTAGGTAATCTAGATTGCAGTCACTGGGAGGTAGGGTCATCAGAGAAAATAGAGGGTTACAGTCACTATATTTCCTTTTCATCCTAGCAACTGGGACTCCAAATCACTGAAAAATAAAGTTGACTCAGGGCTTGGGCACCTGGAGTGGTTGTTTAGCTCCTCGAGGTCCTATAGCACTTGAGGGAAGTCAATAAAGTTTCAGATTGTTGATTCCACTTCCTTAATTGTACTTAGGGATTTGATTCATGTCATGGTATCCCTCCCCTCATGTTTACCCCAGCAAGCCAGTGAAAGTGGGTAAATGTGAGAGGTGGTGTTATAGAGTGGTATCAGAGCATGATTCGAACACTTGGATCGGATGGGCTAGATGCATATTGTTATGCATGCATTGTCATGGTTATGGTTATCATGCATGATCTTATGGTATGTAGTTGGTATTGTCATGCATGATGTTGGTATATTGTTGTGAATATGATTATACATGTTGTAGAGTCCAAAGATTGTCTTACCATGACATCCCTTTTTGCCTATGTTTCCTCTCTTTTCCTATATTTACCACCTAAATAATGCCATAGACACAAGGTTTTGTTACAAGTAAGCAATAGCATGTCTCCTTCTTCATGTTTGACTATATACCCTATTATTTTGTTAAAGAATGCCTTTGGTTATAGAATTGGTCTGTTTCTGCAGCTAATCCAGATTTCTACAATTTCCTCCATTGTTTGCAAGGTTCAGAAGCTCCAGATCAATGATGAAGGATACAAATGGATAAGGAATGGTCCCCTCATGGATCCCTTCCTATCCCCTTGAACCAGTTTATCAAGATGATCGTAGGATATCATGGTCAACCCCCAAATTCAACCATAGGATTGTCGCCGGAACAGAATCTGAGTTTCATCAAAACCTTATCGATTTGCTTTCAGAATAGAAAATTAAAAGTTTAGCGGTATAGTTTAGTTGGAATAAAGATATTTAGGCTTAAAATACTCATGATATTATGCCAAAGACTTGTTATGAAAACTATGGCCACACTGTGATTTGGTGTGCATCGAATGATGTAATTTTTGAAATAGTTTGTTGAATTTCGTTTTGCAAGTAATAGAATTGGCTTTATGTGTGTATGCATTATGTTGATTGGAGATTATGGACTGATTTGTGGAGGGCCCCTACGACTAGTGATAGGTATTTAACCAATTGGAATTAGATTTATTTTCATTCCTTGAATACTCTCTTTTTGTGTGAAGAAATGCAGTATGATGAGTTCGCTAGTGAATTGTTATATGCATGAGCACTTCCCTTTGCTCTATACCTAGTTTCATCTGCTATTTGAATTGCTTTTTATCTAGTACAACATGGTTATTTCATTTGCTTTTTATCTAGTGTAGTCCAACTGTATTTACTTCATAGTGTAGATGTTGTTCAGAATATATTGTTTGAATGAAATTGAATAAGTAAAAGTGTGAGAGTCTTCTCCTCAACAATTGAATTCAGACAATACTTCTTTACAGTTTGATAGAATAGATTTCTCTTGCACTTAGTGAATTAGAGCTGCAACATAAAGATTCAAGATAAAAGTCCAAAATAAAGTAACACAAGTAGAATCTAGAATCACTTTCATATCATCCATAAACTGATTCAATAGAGAATAACTCCTAAGAAATTAGTTTATAACTTTAGGGATTGAGACATTAATGTAATTAACGACTTCATCTCCATAATAATCTTAAGTTTAGACCCTAACAAGAATATAATGACATAAGAAATAACTTCTAACACATACCGTGCACTTGTACTTCATCAGTATACGTACCATGGTTGACAATTTATGATTGGCAATTTAAAGACATTAAATTGGCCAAACACATGTATCATGCTAATGTGGATTTCAGATGAGATCAGCCTCCCTTGAACATCATTGAGGTGTGATTTTGGTTATGGTATCTATTTGGTTTATCTGACATGGTATACTTGCAGGAAGAAGAGAATCAAAGATGACGATAAAAATGGTGGACTACAGTTCATGTGACTCTCCCTACAGATCAATTGGGTAGCAAGGAGATTAGTATTCTCCTAATATAGCATATACATTGAGGAGTTTGAGGGTCAAGATTAGAAGTTGCAAGGCAAACAATGACAGATTAGTTGAGGCTCAGAAAGACTTTCCAGGGCTTAAGAAAAGTAGGCAGAGGTCAATGTAATCATCCTTCAGAGTTTGTCAAACTTGCAAAGATAGGGATAATAGAGGATTAATCAAAAACAGGAAGAGAAGATTAATGGGGCATATGGTAGCAGGTCTCAATTTGAATACAGGTTGGATAAAGCAAACACAGCCAGAGGTGGAATATCATTGGGTACACCTGACAAGAGGACTAGTATGTATGGGTTTCATTCTAGTTCCTCATTCAAGAGACATCACCATCATCATCACCACCATCATCCTTATAGGAGGAGTGAGTAATTCCCTTATGAGTTCAAGAAAGTCAAGCCTCCTACATTTTATGGTGAGATGAAGAAGCCAGAAGATGCAGAGGCATGGTTGCTTGGGATGAATAAATTCTTCATATTGCATAACTATTCAGAGAACATGAAATCCAAAATATCCACCTTCAGTCTTAAAGGGAAAGAAGATATCTAGTGGGAAGATATGAAGAATTTCAAAGGCATTCAAGAAGAAGAGTTGGTTTGGTATTATTTTGAGAGACTCTTCAAGAAGAAGTACTTATCTGAAAGGTATTATGATGACATAGCTAAGGAGTTTTATGAGTTGTAAATGGGTCCCATGAGAGATAATGAGTATACTAGTAGGTTCTTGGAGTTGTTGAGGTATGTGACTCACCTCAAGGATGAGAAAGAGAATATTCAAAGGTTCATCATTGGGTTTCCATATGCATATAGAGACTGGATTGAATTTTAGGAGCCTCGGTTGCTGCAGGAAACCATTGGGAAAGTGAAGCATTGTTATGAGAAATCAAAGCATAAAGTTGATCCTAAGCGTGATTTAAAGGGGAATGAGAAATTTAAATGGAAGCGGCCACTGAAGTGGGAACTACCTCAGGATGTAGGTGAGGAAGATAATGTGGTTCCTTACAAGAAGTTTAATGCAATTGAGAAGGGACATGGGTCACAACTTGGAGAGAAGCATAATAGAGGTGATGGTAGGGGACCATTGCAATGTTCGATTTGTGGCAAAGATCACCACAAGAAGGATTATCTCTTGTACTAGGGTGACATACCTCATATTTATAGTGCTCAGGAGGCACAAACAATTGGGGTTGTTGGTCATAGCATTCCTCGGATTTATGCAGTTGTGGACAACAAGCAGGAAGATCACCAGGCATCCATTATTGAGATGGAAGGCAAGCTTTGTGATCAAGTTGTTTCTATTTTGATTGAACTTGAATAAAATTATAGTTATATTAATCCTAACCTAGTGGATAAGTGTGGTTTGAGAAAAGAAGTGCTTGCAAATTCTTGGTTGGTACAGTTGGGTACAGGTACTAAGAAGAGAGTTCATCATTGGGTAAGAGCTTGTGCATTTGAGCTGAATGGTATGCCTATTGGCACATATAAATGTGCTTCCATTGGGATCATATAGCATGCTTCTAGGTATGGATTGGTTGTACCTCCATAGGATCAAAGTAAATTGTTATGACAGGGCTATTAAGATCCGAGATGATAATGGGTAAAAGAGAATCTTGTAGGCAAAGAAGAATTCTACATTAGTTAGGATGGTTACAGCTATGTACGCTAAGTGTAGTCACAGGAAGGGGTGTGTAATATTTGCAATCCATATTTCCAGTGACAAGGGTGAGGATGTTGAGGATGTGGAAGTCCTTAATAGGTACCTTGTATTGCAACAATTTCAAGATGTATTTCCAGCAGAGATTTCAGAGTTGCCTCTCCACAGCCAAGTGGACTTTTCTATTGAGTTGGTACCAAGAGCAGCACCACATCAAAGGCACCTTACATGATGAGCACTCCAAAGCTAGTGGAACCAAAGTTACAGTTGAAGGAAATTCTTTACAAGGGATACATCAGGCCAAGTGTGTCACCTTGGGGTGCGCCGGTATTTTTTGTGAAGAAGAACTATGGTACTCTCAAGTTATGCATTTACTATAGAAATTTGAACAAGGTGACGATCAAGAACAGGTACCCATTACCGAGGATCAATGACTTGTTTGATCATTTGAAGGGATAAGCAGTGTTCTTGAAGATTGATTTGAGATCAGGATACCATTAGGTACGCATCAAAGAAGAGGACATCTACAAGACTACTTTCTGGACCAGGTACGGGAATTATGAGTTTTTTGTGGTTCCTCTTAGTTTGACTAATGCTCCAGCTACTTTCTTGTGCTTCCTAAATAGTGTGTTACATCCTTATCTGGAAAAGTTTGTGATTGTATTCATTAATGATGTATTGATATATTCTAATAATGAGGAAGAGCATTCATAACACTTAGCAACAGTATTGAGATTGCTAAGAGACCATCAGTTGTATGCCAAGCTTAATAAATGTAGTTTCTTCAGATAAACATACATTAATTGGGGCATGTGGTTTCCAAGGAAGGAATAATAGTGGATCTGGAAAATATAAGAGCTATTATGGAATGGGAAACTCCTAGGAATGTGGATGAGGTCAAATCATTCATGGGATTTGGAGGTTACTACAGGTGGTTCATTAGGAACTTCTCATGGATTGCATATCTTATTACATCATTGCAAAGGAAAGGATAGAAAATTGAATGGAAATAGGAATTTGCAGCAATTTTTGAGCAGTTGAAGCAGTTTCTTACAAATGCTCCAGTGTTAAAGGTTGTAGATCCAAATAAAGAGTTTGTGGTGTGCACATATTCTTACAAGAGAGGACCTGGTGGAGTCTTGATGAAAGAGGGACAGGTAGTGTGCTATGATTCAAGGAAACTAAATGAGCACAAGCAGAACTATGTGACTCATGATCTTGAGTTGGAAGTGATCATTCATGCCTTGAATATGTGGAGGCATTATCTTCTTGGTAGGATGTTTATATTGATGAGTGACCATAGTGGAGTGAGATATTTATTTCACCAACCTAATCTAAATTTCAGGCAAGCTATATGGTTGGCTACCCTTAGTGAGATTGGATTTGATATCATATACATTAAAAGAAAGGAGAACGGGGTTGCAGATGCTCCCATAAGGAGAGTGCGGGTAAACCATGTGGTAGTTGTGAACTCTTATGGGATAGATTTACATGATTGGATCTTACAGGAAGGACAGCAGGATGACAGGTACATGGAATTTAGGCATAGGTTACGGCAGGGCACAGGATGTGGGCTATCATCTCACGACAAATGGCTTGGTGAGATTTAGGGACAGGATCTATGTGTCGTATGACAGTGAGTTCAAGAAGTGTCTCTTGCAGGAATTTCATGTCAAGTTATATTTAGGTCACCTAGGATATCAAAAGACTTTGACAGATGTGAAGAAATTATACTACTAGATGAATCTGAAGAAGGAAGTGGGAGATTTTGTTGTTAGATGTATGGATGTCAATATGTGAAAACTGAGTGTAAGCACCTAGTTGGTTTGTTACATCCTATTCCAATTCTGGAGTGGAAATGGGAGGTCATTTCCATGGATTTCATTACAGGTTTGTCAAGGACATTGAACTAGCATGACTCCATCATGGCTGTGGTTGATCGGTTGAGCAAGGTAGCTCACTTAATTCCACTGAAGACTACTTATTCAACTAGTGAGGTAGCATAGGTCTTCATCAGGGAGACAGTGAGGTTGCATGGTGTTTCAAAGAAGGTTGTTTTAAACATAAATTCCAAGTTCACTTCCAGGTTTTTGAAGGATTTGTTTTCAAGTTTGGGTATAAAGTTGGCCTTCAGTAAAAATTATCATCCGTAGAGAGATGGACAGATAGAGAGGGTCAACAAGATCCTGGAGGGTATGCTGAGAATGTATATTATGCACCAGCAGAGGAGGTGGGAGGAGTATCTTCTACTGGTTGAGTTTGCTTACAACAACGAGTATTGCAAGCCACTAAGGATGAGTCTGTTTGAGGCAGTTTATGGGTGAAGTTGTAATACTCCTATCAGTTGGAGTGATCTAGTGAACATGGTACTTATAGGAGTGGGGATGCTAGTAGAGATGGAACAATAAATGCATGTTATCAAGAAGAATCTAAAGGCACCACAGGATAGACAGAAAAGTTATGCAGATCAGCACAAGGCATTTAAGGTGTTTCAAGTTGGGGAGCATGTGTACTTGTGTAGCAATCCCAAGAGGATCTCCTTAAGGATTAGGTCGTGTGCGAACTTGGCACCTCGATATTGTGGGCCTTACGAGATCCTTGAGAGGATTGAACTAGTGGCCTATAAACTTGCACTACCTCTGAAAAATAAATTCCATGATGTTTTCCATGTTTCATAGCTTAAAATATATGTGAAAGATGTTGTTCATGTTATTGATTGGTTTGTATTTCAGGTGGAGCCAGAAGTAAAAATCCAGCGGAAATCTCAGTGCATATTGTAGCAAAAACAACTTATGCTCTGGAACCAAGCAATCGAGCAAGTTATGTTGGGTTGTGTTATATTAATTCCATGACTAGCCCACGTAGTTAACCAAGGGGTTGGAAGGGGGGCGGAGCCCCCCCTTCGTTGGGTCGATTGCCTAGAGGGGGAGTCACACGAGGTTTAAGGGGTGCAAGTAACCCCACTCTATGGGGTTCGGGGCAGCGCCCCGAAAAATTTTGGTTTTGGACACTATGTTAGGTTGGGCGGACCTACCTATGGTTTTGTGCATGATTTTCGCACATGGTTTTGGACGCGATGATTTTCGATCTATGGTTTTGGATGCAATGGTTTTCGGTCCATTTTATTGGATGCTTTGGCATGTATAAATATGTATTGTAACATTGAAAGGAACATAATGAAAAATAAATCTTGTAATCTCGGTTTTGGGATCTAGGGGAAAATCTCTATGTATATGTGTTTTATGTGTTATGATCTCGGATTGTTTATTTTCTTTGTTTTAGAATTCATATGCAAGTAATTTATGTACGAGGTTAAAACCTACATTTGGTATCAGAGTTGTTTTGAATTCAAGGGTACGCCTTTGTTGCTGATGGGTTTCGCTCGAGCCTATGCTAGACCCTGTTCAGTGGGAGATCTACGAGATCGATTCTAGTGGTGAAAGAAGATGGAGAGCAGTGGAAAGATAGAGATCGAGAAATTTAATAGTTAGATTTTTGAGTTATGGAAACTCAAGATGGAGGATCTGTTGGTGGATAAAGATCAGTGGATTGCAGTAGATCTAGGTACTAAACCAACGGGAGTGTCCGATGAATAATGGAAGAAGTTAGATCGGAAGGCAAAAAGCACAATACGATTGTGTGTCTCAGATTCAGTTCTGAATGTATCAGGGGAAGCTACGACAAAGGCTTTGTGGGACAAGTTAGGAACTTTGTACCAAACTAAGTCTCTGGTGAATAAATTGTTCCTGCGGAAAAAGTTGTATAACCTGAGGATGAAAGATGGAGACTCAGTGACAG
>APFE030292379.1:38253-48576 GCA_000404065.3 Pinus taeda | reverse complement strand
TTGAATACCTGCTTGCTCATCACAAAATCAAGCATAGGACTTCCACCCCATATCATCCTCAAGCGAATGGGCAAGTGGAAGTCACCAACAGAGCATTGGAGGGGATCTTGACTAAGGTGGTGAGCAGTAGCAGAAGTGATTGGGCAGATCGTCTGGTTGAGGCCACTTGGGCCTATAACACCACTTGGAAGACCACAACCAGCTTCACACCCTATGAGCTGGTCTATGGAAAGAGAGCTTTGCCGTCAATTGAGTTTGAATACAACACATTGAGGATGGCAGCTCAGCTGGACCTAGATCTCATCCATGCTCAAAAAGAAAGGTTAATGCAGCTGAATGGGTTGGATGAACTTCGAATGCAGGCCCTCCTCCACTCAGAAGTGACTCAACTTTAGAGGAAGGTGTGGCATGACCGGCACCTCAATGACAAACAATTCCAGCCGGGAGATTGGGCGTTGCTATATGATTCCAGACATAAGGATTTCAAAGGAAAGATGAGAACGAGGTGGCTAGGACCATATGCAGTGGAAAGGTGTAATGACAATGGTTTCATCCTTATCCGGACTATTGACGAAGAAGCCATTCCCATGCTCGTCAATGGGCATCGACTAAAGATCTACAGGAAACTTCTTTCGAGGCAAGAGTTCATCAAAACCATGGAAAAATCAGTGCTGGTCATACAGAAGGGTTCTGCCTCTGTTTTGGGCACATCTTGAGCATCATTTCATATTCAAAAAAAAAAAAAAGAATAAAAAGAATGCAATAAAAATATCCTTGGGTGAAAACCTTTCTGAGGCGCCCAAGGCAGGTGGTAGGAGTGAAAACCTCATTAAGGCGCTCCTGTTGTCTCTTTCAAAAAAAAAAAAGAGAATGGGAATAAAAATATCCTTGGGTGAAAACATTTTTAAGGCACCCAAGGTAGGTGGTAGGGGTGAAAACCTCATTGAGATGCCCCTGTTGTCTCTTAAAAAAAAAAAAAAAAAAAAAAGAGAGAAGAGAAACAAAAAGAAAAAATAAGTTGATCTCTTAAAGTGTTGCAGGTATATAGCGCACCAAAGGAGGATTGTCGACTCAAAGACAAGGGTCCCTATCAAGCTACCAGATAGCCTCTCATGCACACCCACCATGAACACTCATTTTTACAAAGTTTGGACACAATCGGATCATGGTTCGGCCTTCTTACAGGACTTTCTACAGGAAGTTCTGTATTTCTACAAGAAACTTCCTGTAGAACTTTTGGACGGGCCAAAATCAACTGCAGGGAAGGATTTGGAGCTTTAAGTCAGCTAAGGAGGCATGCAACCACCCTTTTCTGCCATCCTCCACTCGCTCCACCACTTTTCACCACCGCCACTCCAATCTGAGCAAGTATACCTGCACATGCAACCAGAACTCTGTTTTTCAAATAAGGAAAATTGTGTTTTTTCCATCTAAGAAATAAGGTCTTCTGAGGCTCGAGCACTCACCTGTTTAGGCGACCTCAAGACCTTTCACCTATGCAATGTGACTCAAATTATGTCGGCATGCACCCCAGGAGGAGAAACGGCTACAGGATGTCCTACAGGAATCCTGTAGCAGCTGATCCAGCTGGAGTACCTGCCACGAAGACACCAGCAACTTGCAAAACCGATGCATGCCATGTTCGCCACCAGAGGAACGGGTCTCCAAGATGCATAGCCAGCAGCAGCCAATGCAGGGAAGCTCTAGCACTTGAACATGAAGCAGTAGCACGCAGATCCGGCATCCCTCATCTTGAAACCTAGAAAAAGCCACGTCCACGACCGCACAGGTAAGTAACTAACCTTATTTCGTCCAATTGCATAAACTATACTCTGAATGTGCACAACTTTGAAAATGGGCGGGTTGAACAAGGTTGTTTGCCACTCAACTTGCCATCATAGCCAATCAAGCGGCCTCGTAGGATCCGAACTGGATCGATTATGCCGAAAGGGTGGATAATTGGCACATGGGAAGTGTCCAGTCGGGAAGAAGCGGAGGTATGACAAGATTGCGGCGGTAAATCCAGCGGAGACAATTCGGCGGTCAGGGGCACGCTGGGATATGATTGCGGTGACGTCGGCCAACGGACCATCAGGGACAGCTCAACCCCACGCCATGAATTCTGCAGCAATTCGAAATCGGCCGGTTAATACTTATGATGCACTGCAGTCATTTATGAAACAACCGTTTTCCAGCCGAATGTGCGTCCTCTTCCTCTGCAAGTGGTTAACCCGAAATTTTTGACCTATTCAAATGTCCTGTTGCCACTCAAACTGGTCTTATGCTACCGTGAACTCCTCCGGAAGCTGAGAACAAACTTCTACAGGAAGCTGCGCTACAGGGAACGCGGCATCCAAAGCAATGCAGACTGTTCACGTCAAGGGTGGCGAATTTCGGTGAGGTAGGCAGATTTAACCTCCCCATGCAAAGAAAATTTTTCAAAGGTGGTGCAATTGACGTAGTAAAGGGGTAAAGAAATTTAAGTGCAATTATGTTTGGTTTCATATATATGTCATTGCTGAAATCGTCATAGTAATCTGCATGAGCAACGTTCTTCACACATGAATGAAAACTCCTTCCTGTAGAGAGTGATACCTTGCTAAAACACTGTCAAAATTGTAAATTTTATGCCGTTGAGCGTATAACGGAGATGTAGCTCTGCGCTCCGAGTGAAAATTCTCGAAATCCTCCTTCTGTACATCTGAGTATGAAAATTCAGCAGGGTAATCGACCAAAGGCATCTTTTTTTTTTACGCCCTGAGGAGAGAATCCACCCAAAATTCCCCATCTGCAAGAGCAAACACAAAGTTTTACCATGCCGGGTGGATTCATTCGTAAAGAACCTTCAGACTCAAAGAAATTACGGGAAACCCCTGAGGTGGTAGACCTGTTTTCCCGTGCACAATGGATGTCATTTTGTGACAAGCTCCAAGGGCATGACGACAAAATTACGGAAGAATTCCTTCAGTCCCTAAAGTCGAAGTCAAAAACATTGGCCGTCGTCAATTTCAGAGGACTGACCCTCAGGCTCACCCCACAGCTCATCAGCAGGGTGACTGATCTTCCAATGGGAATGCCTTGGGATAAGGAGGAGAGGAAGCTAGGTAAGAAGGCTAAGGAAGAATTCTTCTTGCCGGAAGAACAATTCTCAGAAGATAAAAACGGAGTTCAGAGGACTAGTCTACAACCATTCTGGAGTGAAGTCAGCCTCCAAATTATGAAGTATATCACGTGCGAGGGGTGATTTAGCATTATATATGGTTATCATTTTCGGCTGCTCACAGAAATCAGACACCACATGGACCTCCCCTCAGAACAGAAATTGAGCATTCCATATTTCCTCTTGCAGTCCATGACTGAATGTGCCACCAAACTCAGAGAAGGGACACCAGACCAGCTAGCTCATCATGGGCTTATTAAGCTCCTCGTGGAAGATCCACTCCACATTTTCACTGTCCCTCTCTCCTGGGAAATTTTCCGGAATATGTCGAAGGATGATGACATCCGAGTCTTAGCCGAGGAGCTCTCTTCTTCTAGCAGTGAAGAGAAGGAGCCTACTCGAGCCGAGAAGAAAGAAAAAAGACAAGACACCCCTGGAAAACCACTAAAGAAGGAGCAAAAAGGAACACCAATAGCAAAGCAAGCTGCCAAAATAGGGGATGATGGGATTGCCCCAACGCCTAGGGAAAAATGACTACAGAGTAGGGCAGAACAGACTGAGAAAGTCCAGGACAGTAAGGGCACCCCTAAGGCTACCTCAGCCAAGATGAAAGAAAAAGTCCCCTCGGCCAAGCAGGCTAAAATCGTGCCCTCGATTCCTACAGGAAAGCAGCAGAGTACTCCTATAGGAAAGCAACAAAGTGCTCCTACAGGGAAGCAGCAGAGTGCTCCTAAAGGGAAGCAACAGAGTGCTCCCATAGGGAAGCAGCAGAGTACTCCTACAGGAAAGCAGCAGAGAATTCCTATAGGAAACCAGTAGAGTCTTTCTATAGGAAAATTGAAAACGGCTTCTACAGGAAGCCAGAAAGCAACCGCTACAGGACTTTCTACAGGAAGTCCGAAAGGAGGACAACAGAAGGAGAAGTCGGCTGAAATCCTAGCTAGGGAGACAGTAGTTGTGCTGCCCGCCCTAAGCACCTCTCCCAAGCCAAAAGAAAAACGAAAAAGGGAGACTCCTCTATATTTCAAAGCAAGAAGGAGTGTGAGAATTAAGACTGGCAAACCCCAGCTTCCATCAAAAGAACCAATCACTATCATGGATACCCCTACCTCACCAAGGGATAAATCCCCCTCCAAAGCATCCATTAATTATGAGCGGAGGAGCCCAAAAACATCTTCATGGAGGGACAGAATGGAAAAATTAAGCTCAGAAGCCTCTCTACAGGATGTTGAGGCTATTCTACAGGAAACTTGGGCTAGGCTGAAAGAAACATAGCAGATGGAGGAGAAGGCAGCCGAGTCACCACAAGAGGAGGAGGGAGCAGCCAAGTCACCACCAAAGGAGGAGAAACCCGATGTTATCATGGAACCAAGCCCCCAGCCCAACCTGGGCTCTTATTATAACTTTTTGGAAGTAAGCAGAATTATTCCCCAAAAGTTTACAGTGCCACTATTTTTAGCACTAGAGGAAGAATGGGTACGAACCCACACGTGGATGAGGATAGCTAAATCTAAGGGAGTAGTAGATATTGGGCCTCTAGAGGAAAGGCTCAAGGAAGCACAAAGGGGGTTGGCAAGAGTGAGGCATGTGGAAAGCTCCCAGCAAGCCAAGTTGAGAGAAGAGAATGAGCTGCTCAGACAGCAGCTCTAGCTGCAGGGACAGAAGAAAGAAAAGGACATGGCAGCCAAGGATCCCTCAGCAGAGCCTCAAGGAAAAGAAGAGATGCAAGCTGATCTTGAGGAGTTCAACCAGCAGTTACAGGAAAGGGGACTGCAGGCAGATATGGAGATACAATCCCTAAAGCAGCAGGTCCAAGAAAAGGAGGCACAACTGGCCTGCATGGCCAGTTGGGCAATGGAAGCACTGCAATGTAGGCATCCGGCCAAATCTTATGGCCTGTACCTAAGGGACCAGCGGCTGCAGTTCCAAATCAATGCATTGGCACAGAGGGGTATCTCTCACATACAAAACCCCCAGTAGTTCACAGATTTATGTAACACTAGTTCATCAGAAGATAAGGCCAAGCTTTCAGAGTCTTACCTCCATAATTTGGCCCTTCCAAACATCACTTTGTGGGACCCCAACACAGCAATAGGGGACATGTAGCTGATGGCAGTGACCTCATGGTTAAACCATGAAGAGAAGAGAGTAGTTGAGGTCAAGAACGTCATGGACCGGGAGTTACATGAACCACTACTGATTAGAGCAGAGCCAGAGGACCTCACAGCACTGATATCCACTCACCAACACCTAGCAACCAACTCTCGGGGTTTATTAGAGTACATGGATCATCAGGCCTAGGCTATAGCACATTTCTAGGATATGGAAAGGTTACTAGGGTACAATTGTGTTCATGCTTGCACCCGTAGGTGGAACACATTGTCCCACAGCCTCAAAATTTGAGAATATCACACTCCAACTCAGATGAGGGAGGCTTTGGCATGGGTACCTCTCTACAAGAAGTCTATGTAGAACTCCAAGCCAATTGGAAGGCCACAAGCTAAGTCCACCCTTTCTTTTTGGGGTTGTTTAGAAGGGAGCTCAGAAGAGGAGCGACAATATAGCAATTGGGAAGAAGTGGAAGGAAGGCCGGAATTTCATGACGTGTGAGGACACTACTTCAGAAGCCTGGGATGTGAGAGTGGCCATCAAAGCAATGAAAGACGAGGAGCTGGACTAGTTGCTCAGAAGATGAGCAACCCTTTTAGCAGGGGGGTGATGATGAGCCCCAAAATTGGTAACAATTTGGGCTCATTTGGCCTAATTTTCCTTGTTCAGTCCTTGTTCAAATCCATTATTTTCTATAGTTTATGCATTATTTTTAGTATTTTTAGTATGTTTTTTAGTCACTTTTCCTAGGTGGTTAACACATGTCTATTTCAGGTTTTTTGACATATATTGGAGCAAAGTCAAAGGTATCATGAGCTATAAGGCAGCCAAGCCTAAGGTGAGGACTTAAAGGGGGGGTGCCTATGGCATTCAATGACCCTTCGTTGGGATCTTCACCTCCAACTCCGAGGTCCAAAGACCACCAAACCAAATCTAGAAGGCAGCCAAGCAGCATTTAGAAAGGGGTTGTTTAAGTCACAGTTTGACAGCCGAGTTCCACAAATTGAGGAGGCCAGCTAGGTCCCTCGTGATCTATAAATGTTGAGGCCTCAGCCTTCGTAAAGAGACTTTCGAAACTATTATGTACTTTGCACCTCAGTGCTGCAGCTCTATTTTGTTCCTTTGTAGCCATTTTTGGCATGACTGTTATGATTATTTTTGGATAATGAGAAGCAGTTTGGTTTCCTATCAAATATGATTTTTTCATAGAAGCCAAATCTCTTAGGGTTGGGCCCAACCTAAGAGCCTAGGACCTCCTTTCTGTATTGTTACTTTTCCTTTACGTATCACTGTTTTCCTTTATGCATTTGAACATATTTTTGTTAAGTAGATTTCGTTATGTTGCTGGAATAGATCACTTTTTATGAATGACTTTGGTTTAGGTGTTTTGGTAGGATAATAACAACAAAACCTCCAAGAAAAGGGACAACCACACTCCTGGTTTCGCCTCATACTTATTGGATTTGGGGCTGGAATTGAGGAAACAGTGCTGCCTCACAAAAACACTAGTTTGCTTGTTTATGCAATCTTTAGTGTGCTTGTTTTATTAGCTGAGATTAGTCATGGGTTTAGACATCTAAAATGTTTCTTTGCATAGATGGTGTACAAATTTTTCTCCCCAAATAAAATTGCTGCCCATTTATGTTGATTGATGGTTAGACTAGACTAGTTTAGGATTTGATCATTTGTAGGTCTTTGTTGATTTGATCAAGGTACACCGTGCAGGGCATCTTCTTCATTCATTCATCCACCCAAAGCATCATTTGAGCCACCTATCTTGTCTCTTAGCTAAGTTTCTCGTTCCCTATCTATCCTTTTTGTCCACGAATCCTTACCTCCTTACCAATCATTGCCTTAGCCTTCTTTAAGCCAAGTCAGCCTTCTACATCTCTTCACCAATCCATCCACCAGTCCTTAGGCCATTTTTAGACCCCTATCCTACCTCCAGATCCATTCATGCACCTTCCCTCACTCATCCATCCCCTAAAAACCAATTTCCAAACATCCTGTAGAAATTCTGGAACATCCTGTAGAAATTTTGAAACATCTTGTAGAACCCCTGCAGACTTCCTGTAGAAGCTCACAAGTGAGGTTTCCTGATAGCCAAACCTTGTGAAACTCTCAGGAAGAGTGTTAGGGACTCCTTAGACCTTCTCTAAACCTCTCCAACCATTTCCAAGCATCCCTCTTCCTTGATCCACCCCTGCACAATAAAGCACAGTTCAAGCATATGCATGTGAAAATCGACACTTAATCAAAAAAACACAAAAAGATGCTTTCTTAGGACAAAGGTAGTCTAGACACATGTATTTTACCTTCATGGAAGTAATGAAAGCTCTTTCAGTAGTTTGCATCCTCATTTTTGCATCAGTAGGACTAGCTGGTAGAATTAGGGTTTGTTAGGGTTTGTGTTCCTTTTTGGCTTTCCGTTTCTTTTCACAAATAGATTAGCTTCCTTTGAGTTAGCTTTCATCCATCACTTAAAAGCTTCTTCTGAGAACTCATAGAATTTGTCTAAAGCCCCTAGCGGACTTGTGTCGGCTGACCAAGTGACAGCTGCGGAAAGAGCTAGTACTTGTGCATACAGCACCGTCGCTTCCAAGTTTGTTATGAACAACCGGGTTGATAAAAGTAAAGAAGGGAGTCCCAGGAGTTGCAGCGTTATTGCTGCAATACTGGAGCCCACCACCGGTCCTTAGTGAGCCACTTGCCTTGGTTCAGAAGCTAGACAAATTTAACAATCTGATATAGTTAGATCCTCTATTAGCTAGTGTTCTTAATCTATGTCCATGATCCAATCAGTTGTGGCGTGTTCAATGCAATCTGGGTTGAGCTCTGTTGGTGTCAACTTCTCAACATTGTCTGATGTGTCCAGCAATGGTGAAAAGTATGGTTGAAGGTGGTCCACATTGAACACTAGGCGCAAGCCAAGGAATGGGGGAATGTTGATCTTGAAAGTGTTGTCTTCCACATCCTTGGTGATGGTGCAAGGCCCATATCAGAGTGGTAGAATCTTCTAATGGGCATCAGCAAGGCGTTCTTTCTACAAATTAAACTGCACTTTGTCACCCACTTGAAATATATGTGGCACCATATGCTGAGCATGTTGTTGTTTATACTTGGCATTACCTTTAACCAGGATATCATGGACCCATGGTGGATGTGCTAGATGTGTTGAGTAAATCTGGTGGCTTTATCAACATCGGACTGAACATGTGCATATTCTTCCTATGTAGTCGCAAGAGGCATTGCAACATCAATGGGACATAATGGTTGAAATCCCATGCCCACTTGAAAGGGGGTTGTGGCCAATCACTCTATCGAGAGATCTCTTATAGTTGTGTTACACATAGGGAAGACGAGTGTCCCATGTTCGTGGATGCTTGGAGTTGTGAATGCATAGTATGTGCACTATCATCTTGTTGATAACCTATGTCTGGACATTAGTCTACAGATGGAATGAAGTCGACTTGGTGAGCTTACTATCCAATAACAACCAGAGGCTCAACCAAAATGTGCTCAGGAACCTACTATCCCAATTTGATATAATTGTTTGTGGAATCCCAAAATGGACCCACAATTGTTCGAAGAAGAGTTTGTCAGTGTCTTATGTTGTGATGCTCTCCTTGCATGCCATCTTAGAAAATCTATCGAAGACCACAAATACACAATCATTACCATTTTTCGCAAAAGGAAGACCAGACATATAGTCCATGGAGATGGATTCCCAAGGTTGGCTAGGAGTAGGAAGAGGAGTGTATAGGCCTTGATTCTTAATGGCTGCCTTCGCGATGGCTCGGGCAGTGCAAGATATGATATATTTTCCAACATCCTATCTAAGTTTTGGCCAATATAAATATTTTTGTAGTATTGACATTGTCTTCTCAAAAAAAAAAAAAAAATCTTGTGGCCATGTTTTAATGTGCCTCCCAAGTTAGCTTGGAATGCTCACTTAAAGGAACACAAAGATATCCCAAATAGCATAATAGTCCAATCTGAAGGTGGAAGTCTAGAATTGGCTTTCCATCCATCATGTAGGTGGCAACAAATTATGATTCACTTTTATATAACAGTGGTCATCAAGAGGTATCATGTCCGCAAGAGTTGAGAACTATACTCAGTGCCACAATCGAGGGTCGATTGAATCAGAAAGAAAACAAATTTCCCAGTCTAGGAGATGATCTACTATAATTCTTAGTAGAGATCAAAGAGATGGTGATAGGCAGGGCTACCTTCGGTATCCTGTATATTTTCCTTCCCAAAGTAATAATAACAATGTGAGGCTTGGACTCATATACATCATGACTTTTTCACAAATATGGTTGGCATAATCAAACATCACAAATTTCAAGAGGAGAAACATCACATAGTACCTCGCCTATGAAGGGCTTGATATTGCAGGGAAGGTGGCATTGTTGACTAACACGAAGATCTCATCCTTTTTTGAGCCACCTAAAGGTATATCGTTGTGGGTGTGGCGTGGTTGGTAGAACCAACAGCTTAACAACCTCTTCTGAGATGGGGTTCTTTTGGCTCCCACCTTCGATAATGAACTGCAGCGGAGAACCCTTCACCCACTTCTATGATTGGAAGAGATTCCCCCCTATAGAAATTTTGAATAATATGACACTTATTCACAGAAATTATCCTAATTATACACTATTTACGGAATCATGCATAATACATAACCTCCTCTACGTTGATCATCAATTTAGCGGAATCAGAAACATTCGCATGCGCACATTGAAGCATCAATCACACATATCAACACAGTATGTACCTGGGGAAAGCATAAAGCTAAAAACCCCTAACTATCTGTATATTATATTGATTGAGAACATGTAACAATACATAGTACAATACTCCTCACAAGTACTCAGTACTATCTCCACCTGTTACACAAAAACTAGCTCAGATCTGAATCAATCACAGGTTCAAATCTCCTCCACTGCTTGCCTGCCTCCACTGCGCAATACTGCATGAGAATACTGATGAATGAATGATCCAAATTCGTATTTCCCTTGGATATACCACGCAATCCTCATTGGCAATAC
>APFE030292377.1:51831-77457 GCA_000404065.3 Pinus taeda | reverse complement strand
GCGCTGTTCTTTGCTTGCAGCTTCGGCTGGTTTTCTTGGGCTGTCCCGCCTTGGCTCTGTCCTTTGTTTTGTGGTTTAGGGGCACCTTTTCCCTGCTTTGGATTCGCAGATCCAAAATCTCGCTTCTTTTGTTTCAACTTCTGTTCGACCTTGACGGCATACCGGTATGCCGCGCCGAGCGAGGGGATGTTTAGGAATTGTATCTCTTCCTGGATGTACTTGTGCAGGCAGCCCCAGTATTTGAGTATCAAATGTTGCTCCGAATCCTTGATACCCAACTTTGTGCGAAGGGTATGAAAAAGATTGGTGAACTCCGGCACGTCTTGGTCCCTTCCCTGCCGCAGCGTGGTCCACTTTATGTATTCATCCTCATAGCTCCCGACAGGGTAGTACTGCTCCTTGATGGCATTCCGGAACGAGTCCTAGGTGGGTGCGGCTGAAAATAGTGAGCCAGTACTTTCATCCTTCTGCTCGCAGTAGGTTTCCCACCAGTCCTTGACGTGGGGGGCTGCTTTGAGAAGAGCAAAAACAATCTTTTCCCGACTCGAAAATTCATGAACAGAAAAATAACCCTCTAGCAGATTTAACCATTTTATCTACGGCATCGGCGTCTATCTGACCCTCGAATATGGGGATTTCAAAATTAACTTGTACCTTAAAGGGTGTGGCGTTTCCAGAGAAGCTGCTGGAAGCCGATGCGCCGCTTCTGGGTAGCCGCTGAAGGATCTGCGCAAAGCTGTCCATCATCGCGTTCCGTTGTCGCTCGAGCGCTTCTTCGAGCAAGATTTTGATGGGATCTCCTGCCCCCTTGTTTTTCTTCTCGTCCGCCATGGGAGGCCATTGGGATTTGCGAGGCTGGTCTTGCAAAGGTTCAACCAGTTCAAGCCCTAACTCCTTATATCCCGACCTTGTTGGGGACATGCAAAAAAAAACAGAGAAAAAGCAGACCGCTCTGATACCACTGATCCGGATTTAAACAGGAACGCAACAAATTACAGAGATAACCATATACACAAATATGCAGCGGAAATAATACTTCATTTCATTAATGGAAAATACTGAAATATTCTTACAATCAGAAATGGAAATAAACTAGCTAGGGCGATGGTAGCTATCTCTGAGAAGAGATGTGTGGCTACATGCCTCTGAACTGTGTTACGATGAGGCTCGAAGCCTATTTATTGTTGAGACACAATGAAAAACCCTTCACATTCCAAAACCTAACCCTAGGAGATGAAACGCCAAACTGTGGGCCCCGTTGGGGGTAAGTTGGTACATCAACTTCCCGGGGTCGTAACTTTAGCATATGATCTCCGTTTGACGCGTACAATAGCTCATTAGAAAGATCTATTCGAGCACTATCATGTTGCCCTCGGATTCCCCAAAAAACATCGTTTAGGGCCTCAAAACGGCTCCGGAAGTTCAGGACCCGAAAAACTGCTAAAAATAGTAAGTTGTGCTACAATTAAGGAAACTGAAAATGCTGAGAAAGACAATGGTGGGGGTCCATGTGGACTTGGCAGGTGGCCACCAATATCCACCTGGATCATCTCAACACTTCACCAAGTCACCGTGTACACTTGCACGACGGGCGGGCACTCACCCGAGTCGCCAAGATGCCCGTACCAAGTCGTCGCACAAACCGGGTGCCACACCTATGCACACCACAACTATCTATCAGGCGCCACACACCCGTGCATGCTCTCACCCAACCACTGGGCGCTCCTGCGCGCACCTTCACTCACAACCGAGAGAAAGCGAGTCACCTCCATGCAACCGTGCCCAAGAATGGGCGCATCCAAATCTGCGCCTTCCTCTTAGTACTGTGCACTAAACCTGCGCCTTTCTCCCTTAGAGCGAAGAAGATGAGCGAGTTGATTGATGGTGGAATGAGCTCCACGCTCATCCAATATATACACATGCATAGGGCGAAGTCTGGCTGCCCAGCTGACTCGCCCAATGCCCCAACGCCATCGCAAAAGCTTCAATGCACCGTCAGCTTTGCCCACGTTCAAAGGTCGGCCTCCATATATGTTTGCACATTCTACCACACCTATAAACAAGCTCGCTCTCGCTTCCCTTGAGCGCATAAGTATCATCTCACTACAGGAAGAGCTCACATCCCATAACCGCAGTCCGTTCAGCTCGTCCATCACTCGTTAAAGCCTCACCCGTGCGCACGCCCATTCACTCACGCGCCCAGGAACTGCAGGTCATTACAGGTGACCTCCCGGTAAGTCTTGGTTACTGGGTGCAAGCCCCACATGTGATGATTGACTCTATGTGATTCATTTCACTAGTTTCAATCTCACTTCTTCACCCTCGTGAGCACTCCACAATTAAGTGCACTTGAGCCAGAGGTGATCTGGGATGGGTGACCTCTCATGAAGTCGTGGTTACCCGGTGCAAGCCCTAGAAGTGATGATTGATGTTATGTGATTCATTTCACTAGTTTAAATCCCACTTCTTCACCCTTGTGAGCATCACCCGATCATCAGAAATTAGTCTTCACCCCTGTGAGAATCACCCAACCATGAGAAATATGATCATGAGAAATTAGTCAATTATGACTACTTCTTATGAAAATGGGTCCTAGAAGTGATGATTGGCGTTATGTGATTCATTTCACTAGTTTCAATCCCACTTCTTCACCCCTATGAGCATCACCCGATCATGAGAAATCCAATCATGAGAAATTAGTCTTCACCTGTGTGAGCATCACCCAATCATGAGAAATCCGATCATGAGAAGTTAGTCAGTTACGACTACTTCTCATGGAAATGGTCATACGTGAATGAGCCCCAGAAGTGATGATTGATGCTATGTGATTCATTTCACTAGTTTCAATCCCACTTCTTCACCCCTTTGAGCATCACCCGATCATGAGAAATCCGATCATGAGAAATTAGTGACTGCCTCTCATGGAAATGGTCATACGTGAATGACTTTCTTAACACAGTTGAATCCAAAAATGATATCTAATATAATGAATGATCTCTAATATAATGCATTGCGCAAACCCCCTAATACATAAAAATAAAATAATAATAATTAAAATAAATAAATAAAATCAAGATAAAACAGAAAAATAAATAAATAAGATATTATAGAAAAATAAATTAATTGTAACATAAAAATATATTTACATATATCAAATAAATAAAGGAATATATATATATATATATAATATATATATATATATATATATATATATATATATATATATATATATATATATATAATCAAGATGTATTATATATATAAAAAAAACTAACAACTGAGAGAACAAAAAGAAGGGATTCAAGTGTTGTTTAACTTCCATCCATCATTCTTATTAAGAGTTTTTCCCTCTTTTCAATTTCAATGGCTTCTCTTAATTTTCGGTGATGGAAATAACCAACCCTTGCGAGGACCTTAGAATCCTCTAAGCAAATATGGTGCTTCCTTAATTTTATTTAACCATTGGAATTTTTTATTTAACCGTTGAAATTTACCGCTTCATCTTTGTGATCTATAAATTTTTATCAGTTAATCTTTCCCCTCATCCTAGCCTTGATGATGAACCTAGATTTAGGTTCGAAACAGGTTGACCCTTTGTTATCAATGTGATTTTTCTAGAAGATCTTAACAATATAATTATTTAGCTATTTAGGAGCTGACATTAAAATAGAGGGAATGGACATACTTATAAATTGAGCGCCCATGATGTCATTCAAATTGACAAGTTGTGGGGCTTTGAGAGCTTTCCTTTTGGTTTCCAACTGATAATTAGTGATTGCAAAATGCTAATGCTTGCACAATGGAAATTGGAACCTCTCAGCAATTGATTATGTGTGAGTACAAATTAGCACCTCTCGATAATTGATTGTTAGTGAGTGTAGGATTAAGATATGGCATAATGGTTTCAACCTAACCTTTCATCCTGGAATGCTATATTTCATTCAGATTTTATATTAATTACGCTGATGGGCATCTCCCCTATTGGAATTGGACACTTTAATATTTTTGCTAATTAATTATTTTGATCCGATGGTCTAAATTGAAAGATGTGAGTATATTCTTGTGGTTTCCACTCTATTAATGAATGAAATTGAAACTAATAACTTCTTTGCATATCTAATCATATGTTTAAACCTTGTTTAAATTAATTTTTTACCTAATCATGATTAAAGAATTATTGTTCCTCTTATTTATCTCCACATATTGGGATTAGAGAAAATGAAATTAAATAATTAATTTCAAATATCACTATTAAACAAATGTCCATTTACATATTTTGCATGGTAAAACATGGAGGAATATATGGCAACCTGGAGGAATAAGAGCAAGGTTTCTTGAGTGAGCCAAATTATCATTAAATATTTATTGTATATGTTATTCATCAAACTTTTCACATTCTCTAACAGTTTTGTGGAATTGATTAGGTAAGTAGTGTGTAATCACTTTGGCCTCCATGGTATGGGCACTTAGCAAAACATTTAAGTAAAATGAATTAAAAGCTTGTTCTTGATTGTAGGCATGTATGTTAATTAATGAGAAAAAATCAAATTAAAATTAAAATTAAACAATATGGATTTTAACACTCACTGCTCCATTTAATGGATTGTAGCCTGCATTGTAACCAATGTCACTCCATATATTGTTAAATTAATTAGCTAAAATGAAGTTGTAGTGGAACTGCATTTGTTATTAGCGCTTTTATGTTTTATTAGTTGGATTGTAACCTAATGTATTGATGGATTATGTTTTATTAGTTGAATTGTATCCTTATAAGGGATATTATGTTTTATGTTTTATTAGTAACTTGGATTCTGCCACTCCATATAGGATTGTAAAAGCCACCACTCCATCTATTATAAGCAAAGCAGTGTACATTTCTCACTAGATGCATGCATTTCTCAGTGGGTGGGTTGTTGGAATTGTTGAAACCAAGCCATATGGAATTAAGTTAGGTCAAATTCTTGGAATGATTTGAATGGGTTTATGTGGGCTTCTATGTGAAGGGGTTTTTGTCCACTTCTATCTGCTAAGAAAAGTGCACAATCCATTGTTTTTCAATTTTGTTCAAATAAGTATTCTATTTAAAATATTTTTTTAATATATATTTTTGAGTAGGGTTGAAATCTAAATTTTAAGTATTTTTCCAATATTCTTTTATAAATTAAATAAATTTTATTCCTATGAATAGAATAAATTCTATGCATTGAATAAATTCAATAGTATGTACAGAATCCATACGGTTAGATTTCAATCTGGGTGAATATTAAGGTTAAAATATACTCACAATGTTTAGTCAATAAACGGAGAATGATTTAGACTTAAAATCTTTAGCGACTTTAAAATGATCTTTATATTATATGGTGTTGGTTCATGAGGTAAGAAAATAGTCAATTCCTGGTATTTGTTCCAAAGGTATGAAAATATTCCATTCCAACCTAGCTTGAGATGGGCATCAAACGCACAACCTTAAGCATTATGATTCATGGCTTACAAGTCTACGTATTCATGATCATGTGAGATGTATATCCTTTCTGAAGTACACAAACCCGCACTCTATGAACTAAAGGTCGTTTGCGTGGAAACACACACTCCTCTATGCACTTCTGTATCTACCATCTTCTATCTATAACCCATTCTGATATTATTTTTTCTAATTTTGGTAGGTATTACGACATTTAATTAGAGCTGAATTTTCCTATGCCCTCCGAAAATTTGCAATGTGGCTGACACTATTACAAATCTTAGATGGTGGAAGTACTGAATCATGGATGTGGCGATACTAATAGAAAGCTTTGAAGCGTTTGATGAGCCACATCGACCCATGTTGTGGTACAGAGGCTAATGCCTGCTTGAACATTATTAGTACGAACATTATTTTTAGTCCCTGCCCTCCGGGCCTGGCAGGGACTATAGTAATCGATTCCTTTGGATTGCATTAGTCTGACACAGGAACCAATAAATCCATTTTTGTTAAAGCAAAGTTAAACCAAATTTTGGCGATATGTTCGCGATATGTCCCACTAAATTTTATGTTTGCCGATGCGTGTAACCAATGGCAGCAACGATCGTCTTATTTGGCCTCAGTACGAGGTATACGATCTGAAAACTTAGGAAAATGTTCGGAAAGCATTTGGTTAATTAGTACAGCTTCGCCTCAGTGAAGTAATGCTATCTTTGGGATAGCATTAGTTGGCTAACATTTAATGTTAATTGGCTAACATTACGAAGAATTGGGGGTATGGCGTAGGTTACGTTTATTAAACAGGGGACAGATGGAGCGTGTCAATTTGCATGGAAGCAGTGTGTGTCAATTTGCATGGAAGCAAGACTTTACTTAGCCTCCCTTAAAACGCCTTCACCCTCAGTTGCTGCTTCATCTGCAACGCATTATGCTAATTCATATCCTCCTTGCGCTCCATCCTGCACCATAGCTCTCAGCTCTCGGCGGTGGCTTCCTGCCCGCTCCACCCTGCAAGAAGTAACCGACGACATTGGATGCCAAGGATGTTGCATACCAGGTATATTGCTGCAACGACATATTTTATAAAAGAGAAAATAATGGTTAAATTTATCACAAAAATATTGAAATTTATTTCGTGCGATAACCGCTGTTCTACTTCTATTTCTGTATGATTACACTACGTCTCTGAGGATATAAATTTTGGAGAAACTGATGTTTCTGTATGATTAAAAGAATACCTCTTTTGCTCAAACGCAGAAAGCTTGGCTTCAAGGCATTCTTTTGCTCAGCCGCAGAAAGCTTGGCTTCAAGGCGTTGTACCAAGTCTTCAGGGTTTGCAGGCCTCTCCTTGTCCAAACAGGGCACCGCTCAGTGCAGTGTTACTTACGCCATATCCACCTTCGTACATATTCTCATAACCACACACTCCTCCTGCAATGCAATGCCATACCATCGGTCCCAATGCCGCCAGATCCAAAACAACAACCCATCAGATTCCAAAAATAACAAACATCCCATTGCAATTTCAATCAAATAATTTGAATGGCAAAATGTTTAGAGATTTACCCATATCAGTGGAAGTTCCATGAACCTCTCCATAGAATGTTGCGTGAGCCCGCATCCATTCTCTTCCATTGCATGCAGTTACCACTTTGAATTGTTCGGAACAGTACCAGATCATTACCATCTCGATGATCAAATTGATGGCCATGGCCATCATATTTTTCCTTGCCATCTTCTGCAGCTAAAATGTGACTCACAAGTTATTCTGTAACTCAAATTCGATATAGAGCAACTGATGCACTGAGCTTGGCCTTGGTGGCTGATGTTGAGGTGAGGTATATATAAGTGAATTGTTGCACAAGTGTCTGCATATCCTTCAAATTCACATTCGTTTTCACGTCAGTCTTCCAAATATAGTTAAATTGAAACAGCTTTTGTCCTAAATTGAAACAGCTTTTGTCCTCCGGAAAGTGTTGTACAACCGGTAGCCACTGCTTTCCTTGCTAATTCTGGTCGATTCATTTTTATGCAAGCTACGGTAAGCTGCAACACACGGGAAATCAAGAGATTCAGATACATGTAATGATAAAAGCCTTGCGTAATCACATTATTGTCAGTGACATAAAAAAAATAGCATTATTAATGGCTCACCTGCCACAACAAAGTGGGCCAAGATCCTCCATTGTCGTATGACCAGGGCCTGTAGCAACATACTTTGTGCTGCCATGTCCAGACCATGGAGAAACTTAGCGTTATTCGGAGAGTATTTAATTGATAACGAAACATGGGATTTTACACCAACATCATCGGTTCAATCCTGACGTAAAGCCAACCCCCGTGGCCGGAATCCATGAATTGCTAGAAATGAATTGACCAACTGTGCAGATAGTAGCAACAACGCAAACACGAGTTTCAAATCGTTGTTGCGAAGGAGGTTCCTGATTCATGTCCTGCAGACCAACCCTGAATTTCGTAATCCTGCCTCCAGGTCTAAACCAAACTTGCTTCAGGAATGTACCTTCCGCGGGCTATAGCGCTCGGAAGACAATCTGTGCACAGACAGAAGCCGCTTTGCCTTTCTGATTCTCCTCGTTCATGCGATTTATTTCTCGTAGTATGGTCATCTGTATGAATTACACGGCGTTTCATAAGAATCTCTTTTTGTGCTATTGCGTCTAGAGAAGGCCTGCAAAGAAGACGATGACTTATCCTGCGCCACGTTTTGCTCATGCATCATGCTTGAAATACTTGGACTCCATGCATGCCCCTATGCTTTACTTATAGCATTAAAGAGGCTCACTACAAGTGCAAGTCGTTTAACAAATCATTAACATTGTGTTATAATCATAATTTCAATAACATAGGTTGATCTCACCAATATCCAAAGTTTTCTTCGTTGATATCTATATTTACAATGTTAGTCCTTGGAGCAATATCGAAACTGGTATTTATGTTATAAACTGCAATGCCAAAGTTTCACTGTCACAATACCTATGTTAGACATCAGACGTTGTGGAAGGCAGTACGCCTGAGGAATCGAATGCTAATCCTCTCATTCCAACATTTCGCATACCATGTGTCGATCACGTGGGTTTTCAGGATTGGGTGCCGATGAGAGTCCATGCATGCCCCTATGCTTTACTTATAGCATTAAAGAGGCTCACTACAAGTGCAAGTCGTTTAAAAAATCATTAACATTGTGTTATAATCATAATTTCAATAACATAGGTTGATCTCACCAATATCCAAAGTTTTCTTCGTTGATATCTATATTTACAATGTTAGTCCTTGGAGCAATATCGAAACTGGTATTTATGTTATAAACTGCAATGCCAAAGTTTCACTGTCACAATACCTATGTTAGACATCAGACGCCGTGGAAGGTGGTACGCCTGAGGAATCGAATGTTAATCCTCTCATTCCAACATTTCGCATACCATGTGTCGATCACGTGGGCTTTCAGGATTGGGTGCCGATGAAAGGTTAAGATGAATCAAAATGATCCAACGACCTGCCATATGTTTCTCGAACCCTAAACGCTCATTAGCAATTTTCCTATCATTCGTGAGATAGTCTACAATCTGCGTTGTTGAATGGTAACAAAGAAATTCCAACAACTACTCGATTTGGAAGAGCTATGCCAATATCTCTAGCACAGAGACTCCAGATTGCGACACATCGTAACTCTCTAGCATCCTCGATGTCAAACTTTCACAGCGGTGCCATGAGTGTCAGAGACAGGAACCACCTAGGGTTTCCCTCTAAATTAATGTGGCCATCTGTGAAGTTCAGGCCCTCCTCGCTTGCGACTACTAAGAGATTTTACAACACCCCAACTTTTCTTAACATGTTTATATGCATTTGGGTTTCTTAGAGAAATTTGTTTTTCTTTCAGAAGACAATATTCGCACACAGACTTGTTGCGATGGTCAGTTAGCTTACCAGGTCTTTGGCAGGTAAGCCGCATGATCTCAGGCAGGCGGCAAGGTCTAGAGAAGGCAGGTCTCCAGCTATGGAACTGCACCTATGCTCTGAAACTTCAATAAAAACCATGCACAGGATTTGCTATGTGGTGGCTGGACCAACTAGGCAGGGACTAGCTGCCATGCAGCCTCACTTGTTTAAGCATTTGATGAGACACATCGAACCATGCTCAGAATAGAGGGTAGTTCCTGTAGGGATATGCATCAGTAGGACCCCATTATTAGTTACCGGGAAGATCGTTTATGCAAGTAGAGAAAAACAATATGGTGAAGTACCTTTCGAGACAATGCATTATCGAGTGCGTTTGGGGGACCAATAAATCCGATGCTATCGAGCCATTAATGCACAGGATTTGCTATGTGGTGGTTGGACCAGCTAGGCAGGGACTAGCTGCCATGCAGCCTCACTTGTTTAAGCATTTGATGAGACACATCGAACCATGCTCAGAATAGAGGGTAGTGCCTGTAGGGATATGCATCAGTAGGACCCCATTATTAGTTACCGGGAAGATCGTTTATGCAAGTAGAGAAAAACAATATGGTGAAGTACCTTTCGAGACAATGCATTATCGAGTGCGTTTGGGGGACCAATAAATCCGATGCTATCGAGCCATTAATGAACGGCGGGTGTATATGCCCAAGTTCGATTTTGCTAAAGCCGAAATCAAATGGTGGGCATATACACCCGCCGTCCATTAATGGCCCGATAGCATGAGAAATATGGCTCGCCATGCATTTCCCCATTCATTAATAACCCGATAACATAGGAAATATGGCTAGCCATGCATTTCCAGCTTTGTCAAACATGGATTGTGACTCTGGTGGTATATGTGATTATGGACAACTTACACTCTCCCAATCCAGTCCAGTCCATATATTAAATTTTCACATTGATTTCACTTTGGTGCTCACTACGTTAGTAGCTGTTATTTCAACTTACTATGAAATATGTAATGTTCTCATAGTGATGTTTTCCAAGGTTAATATAGAGTTTGCATGACGTTAGAAGGGAAAATTTGTTAGGAAGAATTTGCATTTCTAAAAATTTCATTGCCTATACTTTTCATACATTGAGAGTTACAATATTCATAATAATAATAATATTTATGTTATATTTAAAATTCAATTTTTTATTTTTAAATTTATTAAAACTAACTCAGGTGGTATTCCTTTCAGAAATGGAAGTCCCTCACGGGCCTGCTAACTCTGATTCAGTCATTGACCTGTTTTTCCTTTTGACTAAATACTCCCTATACTTCCCAAGGTTAAAGTTATTTACAATGACACCAAAATTGCCCTTTACACTGTAGACACAGATTATGCATTTCAGCTTGAGGTTCCACAATCAAATCACCAAATAATGCAATTATTACTGTCGAAAAAATTTTGAAAATTTATTGGTTCGATTCAATTTGCGAATTAATTCGAAAATTCGAGTTCGATTTGGTGCACTGAATATTACGTTCACGGATTAAGAATCCACGCCTCTAACGAGAATGGGAAAGTCGAGGAATTACCGCTGATATTGCTTTTGAGAAAAGAAAACAATATACTCTTAAGACTGGTTCATAGCCCACACTTTCATAACTTAGCAAAAGGCCTCTTATTAGTTACCGGGAAGATCGTTTATGCAAGTAGAGAAAAACAATATGGTGAAGTACCTTTCGAGACAATGCATTATCGAGTGCGTTTGGGGGACCAATAAATCCGATGCTATCGAGCCATTAATGAACGGCGGGTGTATATGCCCATGTTCGATTTTGCTAAAGCCGAAATCAAATGGTGGGCATATACACCCGCCGTTCATTAATGGGCCGATAGCATGAGAAATATGGCTCGCCGTGCATTTCCCCGTTCATTAATAACCCAATAACATGGGAAATATGGGTCAAACTTGGATTGTGACTCTGGTGGTATATGTGATTATGGACAACTTACACTCTCCCAATCCAATCCAGTCCATATATTAAATTTTCACATTGATTTCACTTTGGTGCTCACTACGTTAGTAGCTGTTATTTCAACTTACTATGAAATATGTAATGTTCTCATAGTGATGTTTTCCAAGGTTAATATAGAGTTTGCATGACGTTAGAAGGGAAAATTTGTTAGGAAGAATTTGCATTTCTAAAAATTTCATTGCCTATACTTTTCATACATTGAGAGTTACAATATTCATAATAATAATAATATTTATGTTATATTTAAAATTCAATTTTTTATTTTTAAATTTATTAAAACTAACTCAGGTGGTATTCCTTTCAGAAATGGAAGTCCCTCACGGGCCTGCTAGTCATTGACCTGTTTTTCCTTTTGACTAAATACTCCCTATACTCCCCAAGGTTAAAGTTATTTATAATGACACCAAAATTGCCCTTTACACTGTAGACACAGATTATGCATTTCAGCTTGAGGTTCCACAATCAAATCACCAAATAATGCAATTATTACTGTCGAAAAATTTTTGAAAATTTATTAGTTCGATTCAAATTACGAATTAATTCGAAAATTCGAGTTCGATTTGGTGCACTGAATATTACGTTCACGGATTAAGAATCTACGCCTCTAACGAGAATGGGAAAGTCGAGGAATTACCGCTGATATTGCTTTTGAGAAAAGAAAACAATATACTCTTAAGACTGGTTCATAGCCCACACTTTCATAACTTAGCAAAAGGCCTCGTCCAAAGAACTTTCTACATGCAATCCATGAGTGGTTTAATGAGTTAATGTTATTGTACATTTCTAATCCAGATTCTAGTTTCCAATTTACAGTTCAAAACCTTTTTCAGATTTAAGAAATAGCATAAGAATATGGTTGCTAAACGATAATGTTACTTGTTAGTTTACACAATAAAAAATTTACAGTAAATTTAGCAAGCTTTTAATGAAATATGTATAATTTTTAAGATAATTATGTGTTTATAGAGTAAAGCAAAAAAATATATATGATATATATAATTTGTAAATTTATAGATTTATTAAATTTAAACAAATATATTTTAAAAATAGAAATATTGCATGAATTATATTAGTAAAAAGCAGAAATACTACCTGAATTATATTAGTAAATGGATTTTCTTTTAAAGTGGATTTTCTTAATTAAGATTTTGAGTAAGTATTAAAGTATACATATTAACATTTTTTATTATTTTGAGTAAGTATTAAGTATTAAATTATACAGATTAACATTTTGTATTATACTAAATAATAGATGTTGTTACTATACCTTATAAATTAGAGGTGAGTTTGGTTTGAAAAATAAATAATTAGCAATTGATAATATAAGCATATATTTTTAAAGACTGTTTGCACACACTTAATATACCATTTCATTATGAACATAAAATACTTAATAATGTGGAATTTATGTGGTTCATTGTAATATATTATTTCTTGAAAATCCACTCTATATTAAATGTCATAATTTGTGGTGCAAGTGGGTGAATGATTCGGTACAAAAATTCTTAAAACTTACTATTTTACTTGCTATTTTAAATATAAAACTAAGCTAACTAGTTCAACAAATAATTTTATCTACAATATCTATAATTAAAACAATTTTGTTTTTGTTGTTTTCAATGTTATAATTGTATATTTAAATTATTTAAAATATTGGAATAAGAAGTACACTGTACTGCCCAATTTTTCGGGTACTAAATTTTAAATAACCAATTTTTTTTCCATACCAATTCAAATTCGAGTTCGAACTTGGTAACTATGGTAATAATATCTCTTGAGTCCCAATTTTTTTAATGAATATTTAAAGATACTTAGCGAAAACAATTGGAATCTATATTAAAATTAGGGTTGAGGAATTTAGTTTTTATAATAAAAATGGTTTAGATTTCTTTATATATAAGGAAATCTGATATATATAAGCATGAAGGGATGAGATTTAACATGTTGTGCTCTACAATTTTATTTCATTATATCTATATATATGTGTGTGTGGGGGATTCGTGTGGGTTTAACTGTGTGGTGTAGTCTACCTCTTTAGTTTCCTCTAGTTAAATGCCATGTGTTTTGTTTATTGTGCTTTTTATAACTATTTAAAATAGTTAATTTGAGGAACAATTATTTTTAAATAAATATGAAGAATAATGGTTTGGCTTCAACAATTTCAACAACTTACTCACTAAGAAATGCATGCATGTGTTGGACATTGGATAAACCAACACTCCGAGTGTGTTTCGTGACACTCATGGATACTTACCTCTCGAAATGTGATCCTTGGGGGGTATTTTAGTACATTGGATTAACCAACACTCCTTGTGTGTTTTGTGACGTGGACAAGGGGTATTGTTGGACATTGGATCAACCAACACTCCTTGTGTGTTTCGTGACGTGGACTAACCTATTGTCGTGGATCCTTATCTCTGCGAACATGGACTAACTACCTCTCGTGAATATCCTTATGTCTGGCGATACAACGACACTAGTGATTCCCAACAACATGTATGAAGAAATGTAGACTCCTTTACTTATAATAGATGGAGTGGTGATACAATCTTGGATGGAGTTGCAGAATCCATGTTACTAATAAAACATAAAACATACTATCCCTAATAAACATATAATTAAACTAATAAAACATAATCCATGAATACATTCAATTATAATCCAACTAATAAAACATAATAACCCTAATAATAAATGGGGTTCCACTACAATTTAATTATAACTAATTAATTTAACAATATATTACAATTTAATTATAACTAATTAATTTAACAATATATTGAGAAGTAAAAATAATTTTATCAAAACGCTATGAGATGTATTCGTGGATTAGGGTTTATATGGATTGAAAGCCCTATTCGAAGATAAGACGTGGATCTTCCAATATCATGCTTTAAAGATTTCCCCTTAACTCGAATAAAGATATTCAAGAATCTAGGGCATTCTCCCTTTCCATGGACTGGTCTTTCGTGACCTTCATTTTACGCATTTAACAAAATCAAAATCACAACGGATTAATTAATTAAATAGTAATTATTATTTTTATGCAATCAAAAGAATTTGTTTTCTCATTAATAAATTAATGGTTTTAAGTACTAATGAGTTTTCATGTAATTGAAATAATTTCTCATTAATAAATTTATGATTTTAAGTATTAAGGGGTTTTAGTAGTGCATTATATTAGATATCATTTTTTTTTAATTCAAGTGCATTGAGTAAGTCATTCATGTATGACCATTTCCATGAGAGGTAGTTATAACTAACTAATTTCTCATGACTTTTGAATAGTCCACTTAGCACTCATTGCATCTGGTGATGCTCACAGGGGTGAAGAAGTGGATTGAAACTAGTGAAATGAATCACATAGCATCAATCATCACTTCTAGGGCTTGCACCGGGTAACCACGACTTCCTGAGAGGTCACCCATCCCAGATCACGTCTAGCTCAAATGCACTTAACTGTGGAGTTTTCCCCACAATCAAGCCCACTTAGCTTGCTACCCCAATGAGTGCTAACTGGACTATTCAAAAATCATGAGAAATTACCTCTCATGGAAATGGTTATACATGAATGACTTAATGCACTTGAATCCCAAAAAAATGATATCAAATTTGTGATTATTCTTCAATATTAATAATGATTGATTTGAGACACCAATCTTATTCAACGAATTGAACTAATATTTTAATTGAATTTTTTATGGATTGAATATATTTTAATCAATAATTCTAATGCATTAATAAATTTAATTAAATCTAGTGAATGAATACAAAGTAAATTTAAATGAACGAAATTTTATTGCAATCTAATGCACTTAGATCTATTGCAATCTATTGAAATACACTCATGCTATGCAATTTATTGTTGCATTCAAAACCATTGAAAAGATTGGTGGCAATCAATTGGATAATCAAATTTGTAATTAATGCATTCAACAAATTTTAAATGTATTCAATATATTGCAATCAATTCATTCAAGAGATTGGAATGCATCAATAGATTATATAGACTAAATACATTAGATTCCAATAGAATTAGGTTCATCCAATAGAATTTTTAGATTTATTACATTCAATGCATTTAATGTATGAGATTTTATGGCCTCCATAGATTTTATTAAATATATTTTATTTTTATTTAATATATTTTGTTTTTATTCAATTGATAGATTTTTTTTAATGGTTGCCTTATTAGCACTTTATATGTCCAATGGGATAATTCAAAATGTGAAATAAAATTATAGCCCATAAATTGTAAATATAATATCTTTTATGTATTTTTACAAAGTAGATTTATAATACTGTATAAATAAATGTGCTTTTCATAGATATGTGTTGAATTTAATTTATTGATTGACTATAATCTACTAATATATTTATATAATATATTTTGATTCATTTAGATTTTATCAATATTTTTTTATGCACTGAATAGATCTTATTTTTAGCAATAGAATAAATTTTATGTATTGAATATATCTTTAATTTATTTTTATGCAATCAATAGATTTTTAAGCATTTTTTTTTCCATATTTTTTATGGATTGAATAGATTTTATTATTATCAATAGAATAAACTCTATGGATTGAATAAACTTAATGCTTTGAATAGATTTTATTTTAATCAATACATTTGTATGCATTGAATAGATTTTAATCTATAAATCTAATGCATTCAATATCCACAAATTATTGAAAGTATTGATTGCAATCAATTGAAAATCAAATTTGCAATCAATGTATTCAACATATGTTAAATGCTTTCAATAGATTGCAATAAATGCATTGAATACATTTGAATGTATCAATAGATTATATAGATTGAAATTGGCTTAGCATCTTAGTGCTATTTTTTAAGTGATGAGTTTTGTACAATGTTATTGTTCAAACCATTTTTTATTTTCTAAGTAAGATTATTCTATTATTCACATAAAAAGTATAAAGTTACATCATGACTGTCGTAAGAAACAACTGCCCAGAAGGAGAGGCAGTTTGAAACTGAAAATTGTCCAAGACAGAGAGTTTGAACCAGACTGAGAATTTGGACTAGATAGAAGGTTTGTTGTCCCACGCAGGGGATCCTTACAAGCATAGACAGAGAGGTTGTAGACCCACCTTACATACATTTCCAAAAAAGCATGTGAACTATTACAAAACATTTCAACTGAAGCAAAAATCCCTCTATATTGGGCCGCATAACCTGATACAGAGCCGCCGAGTGAGAATTAGGCATTTGGGGGCTCCTCCATGATTCTGCACCATCCCACGTCATACCGATCCTGAGCTTGAACATCCTCATGCACATTCGGATTTGGGGCTGCTGGCTCCAATACCGCTAAATTGACATTACTCACAGTCAAACCCAGGGCAGTTGGCTCCAGCCCTGCATCATTGACATTGCTCGTCGGGATTGCCATCGCTCGCGGAGAACCAATATTTAGCCCAGCAATTGAGCCTGGATCCGCCTTAGGAGAGCTGGTCTCTCCCTCTTCCTGTGCTTCTTCGCAGAAGAGCACTGAGACATGAGCAGTGATCCTGGGGCAATTCAAAGTGTTGTTAAATGAGAATATTGCAGAGCCAAAGGAGGGCGAGGATGAGGAGCCAGGAGAATTGGGCTCAAGGATTTGACTGAGCCTTAGTATGCAGCCTCTTCCGCGAGAAATGAATTTACTGGAGGGAGGGAAGGAAGAAGGGTTGGAGGGCGCCCTCCGAGAGATACCTCGTCAGCTTATCATTCTTTGACAGAGCCGAGGCATGGCAACAACAGCAACCAGAGAAGCAGGGCACAGGTCGGCCAAGCACTTAGACTGATGAGAACCCAAAGCAGCAGAGAGCATCCAAGAAACAAGGTGAGGCGGCTTCTTCGGAATAACCATGCAAGAACCCAGCTTCATTACCTCCACCCAACATAACAAAAATGTCACCAGATCTAACCCATGGCGGAGGTTGGTATTATTACCTCCTCCCCTGCCTCGAGACTCGTCCACCATAACTCTAGCATTCATGAGAGCTGAGAGTCCGAACATTTCAGAGCGTGCGGAGGTAAATGCCTATTCAGGATCGTCTACAACAATTCCGTTAACCTCATCAATGCCCACATTCCAATATTTATTCGTCACCTGGTTCGTATCTGCATTGTACAGGGTTGGCAGGTGGCAGTCATTCTCTTCCCACCCTCATCCCATCGGCATTATGACTGTACTAAGCACCCGCATCCGGGAGGGCAGCATCCCTTTGGACCAATAGTTTGCATTCCTGTTCTTGATCATGGTTTAGAATTATGTCTAGAGATCCTGTTCTTAGGGTTTGCTTATTTTCCACTCCTACATTGGCCAGAAGGTCAGCTACCTTGTTGCCTGCTCTTTTAACATGATTGAAGATGATGGTCCTATTGTTGAGAAGCACTTGTTTCATAGCCTCCAATCTTGCTTCGAGTCTCCAACTATTAGCAATTTTCCTCGCATGCGATTGATTTAGGAGTTGTTTCGCCATGTTGATAAGGATTAAGGAGTCACCTTCGATCTCTAGGGGATGGAAGTTGTGCTTCCATGAGAGGAGGAGACCTTGCCATAGACCCTCCAACTCAGCCGAGTTCTTAGTATCCCAGCCTATCTTCCCATAGTAAATAAGGAGGGGCTGGCCTTCATGATTTCTGAATATTCCGCCGAATCCTACTTCTCCTGGGTTGCCCTTTGAGGCTCCATCAAAGTTGAGCTTAAAAGCATACTTTGAGGGGGAGGTCCAAGAGTCCTTTTTGATGTTGTTGTTCTCTGAGGGGGCTTGTTTGTGATTTCCCTGTGGGAGTTGCATGTTCCAATTTGCCCAGATGGCCTTTTCATTGGCGAGGGTGGGAAACTCGTCCTACTCCCAGGTGTGGATTGCCAGTGTCTCTTTGAGATTCAAACAGAAGTTTCCCCAGATGATCTCTATCGGAGTACTTTGATATTTGAATATGCACTTATTCCTTTCCTTCCAGATGCTCCAGAGGAGGAGCCCAGGAATCATTTTCCATAAATGGTTGAGAATTGCACTTTTATAGGGATTCTTTTGCCAATGGCGTATGGAGTTGGTGATGTCATCCGACACTCTACATTTTCTTTGGCATCTAAAGCTGCCTTCTCCCACAAATGATTGGCTAGAGTATAGGAATCCAAAAGGTGTTGAAGAGTTTCCTCCTGAGAATTGCAATTGAAACAGATTGAAGGGCCATGATAGTTTCTATGCCTGAGTTTGTCCCATGTAATAATTTTATGATGCCCGACAAGCCAGAGGAAGATAGAGACTTTGGGCCATGTGCCTAGAACCCAAATTTTCCCCAAATGGGATCAGGGGGCAAAGGGTTGGTGCAGATAATTTTGTGAGCCTCTGCGGTGGAGAAGGTTCCTTTAGGCGTGTATCCCCATCGGAGAATGTCCCTGCCCTTTGAGTATCTTATGCTTCTCTATTGGAGTTCTCTTTCTAGATATCTCTTAGATTGGTGATCCGCGTTCCTGATTATTCTATCACTTTGCTTCCATTGTTTGTAACCTTGGTCTATCTCCAGAGTCCACTGCTGCCAGACCTTTTGCTGAAGCTGCTCCTCCCCGAAGTGGGTTGGATTTTGGTTAAGGATGCTATTGAGATTTGGAAATTTAGTTCGAGGCATTCGTCCAAAACCGAGTTGTTCTACCATTTCTTACTTCCCAAAAGCTGTGATTCTAAATCAGCAAGAAGTGTTGTTTGGCAGTATTCCATATGAGTGATCCTTTTGTCGTGGGAGTCAATCTGATGAGCTCCTCCTGTGGCCTATGATTAGCGTACTTGGCAGTCCATATGGCTGCCCAGGGCTTGCCATTGCCACTAGATTTTTGCACACATGATGACATTGCTATGGCTTGGATCCCTCAGTCCAATGCCTCCTTTTTCTTTTGTCATGCAAGCTGTGGTCCATTTTACCAAGGCCCATTTGCAATTTGTGCTTGTAGTCCCCCAGAGAAAGTTGCGTTGTAGGTCCTTTATTCTTTTGAGAACCCACTTCGGTGCTGCAACGATTGAGAACAAATAAAGTGGCATTGCCTGAAGCACAGCTTTGATAAGCACCACACGACTGGCAGTGTTCAGTGTTCTATGCGTCCATAAATTAAGTCGAGATTCAAGCTTCTCGAGGAGTATGCACCAGGAGGCGTGCTTGATGGAAAAGTCAATAAGGGGGGCGCCCAGATATTTGGAGGGAAGAGAGTCTATGGAGAAACCCAAAATACGAGCAATGGCACGTTGAATGACAGGAGGAGTGTGGAAGAAAAAGATCTGCGATTTAGCCTTGCTGATGCTGGTTCCTGAGGCCTCAGAGAAGTCATTCAACAAGGATTTGAAAAAATAGGCTTCCTAAACAAATGGATATCCAAAAAGCATGTTGTCATCAACAAACTGCTGATGCATTATTGCCAGGGTGTTGTGAATGGATATCCCTTTGAGCTTCTGGGTGATGAGGGCATGTTTGATGTGGCGGCCCAGGCCTTCCACCATTAACACAAAGAGGAATGGGGATAGAGGGTCGCCCTGCCTAATTCCTATAGAGGGACTGAAAGGATGGAAAGGGATTCCATTTACAAGAATAGAGAAGAAGGATGAGGAGATGAGACTCATGATCCATCGAACCCACATAGGAGAAAAACCAAAAGCATTTAACATTTTAAGCTTTTGAAAGGTCAAGCTTGAGATTCATACCTACTTGCTTGGAGTGCTTGAGGGATTGTATGATTTCATGCGTTAGGATGATACCATCCAGGATCTGTCTTCCTTCCACATACCCATATTGTTCCGGCGAGATGAGCAGGGGCAATAGCAGCTTTAACCTGTTGGCTATGACTTCAGAGATCACTTTGTAGACAACATTGCATAGTGAAATAGGGTGGAATTTGTCTGGAGTATTGTTTCTCTCCTCTTTTGGAATGAGCACAATAAAAGTAGAGTTGAGAGAGGGCAAAAGCCAGTGCAGAGTGCGTGACTCCTCCACCACTTGCCAAACCTCTTCTTTAATCAGCTCCCAGAAGGAGTGGAAGAAGGTGCTAGTGAAGCCATATGAGCCAGGGGCTTTGCCTTCCTTTAGCTGGTGCATAGCTTCGTCTACCTCCTGAGGAAAGATAGGGTGAAGAAGGAGCTCGTTATGCTCTTCTGTGATGATTTTCGGCACATTTTGGGTGATTTTTTCTATAGCAGTTCGTCTATCTATGAGGGGCTCTTGATGAACTTGCCTGAAGTGTCTTAGGAACTCCTGCTCGATCTCATCATGCGATTCCACTCTTCCCCTCTTGCTTCTGAATGAAAGAGATGGTGTTGTGCATTCTTCTTTGGACTATGGTTCGATGAAATAATTTTGTATTCCTTTCTCCCTCTTTCAGCCATCTAATCCTGGATTTCTGCTTCCATAATATTTCCTCCTGCTTTCTCCGGTCCTCTAGTTGACTATGAATGCGCTGTTCCTGTTCCAAGGTCCTTTCACTGTGGCCCCCTATTATAATTTGTTGTTGGAGTTCTTTCATTGTCTTGTTTAGGTCCTGTTGTGCCTGAAAAATATTTCCAAAAGTCTCTTGGTTCCAACGCTTTATTTGAGATTTGAGATGTTTGAGTTTCTGTTGAAACTGAAACATTTTAGACCCCTTTGGCAGAAGGAAGGTGTTCCAGGTAGTCCTGATGAAGTCTTTGAATGCGGGGTGGGTGAGCCAAAACCCTTCAAATCGGAAAGGTCGTCTGGTGGCATTACCAGGTCTATGCCACTAAAGGGAGATAGGCCAATGATCAGATCCCGAATAGGGGAGAATTGCAGCCGCAATGTCACCTCCCAAGTGAACCACGCTGTCAGAAATGAGAAATCTATCTAGTTTGGAAGCGATTTGATGCTTCCCAATCCTGCGATTGCTCCATGTGTGCGTGCCATTACAGAATTGCAGGTCAATTAGAGAATTGTTCTTGATGAATTCTTTGAAGATACCATTTTCCTGCTCCATTCTCGCTCTGCCTCCTTGCTTTTCCTCTAGCTTGGTGATTATATTGAAGTCTCCGCCAACGATCCATAAAGGATGAGTTCTATTGAGGTTTAGAGCTTCAATAGTATTTAGTAATGCTATTTTATTGCCAGCTTCCTGTGGGAAGTAAACGTTGGTGAGATGACCATGAATGTTAGTGCCTATGATGTGAAAGGTGGCCTGAATGATGTGGTGAGAAGCATGAAAGTCTGAAAGTGTTATTGCTTGAGTGTTCTAGGCGATGGCTAGCCCCTCCGAGGCTCCTGAAGCGTCCACTGCAACCGAGTTACTTCTTGGCCATGCTCTGGAGAGTATGTTTCCAAGAGTGCTATTGTTACACTTTGTTTCTTATAGAAAGAAGATCTGTGGCTGCTCCTACTTTATCATGTTTTTTAATAATCTCATTTTCCCTGGGCTATTAAGCCCTCTTATATTCCATAAAGTGAGCTTCATGATTCACTACTAGTGGTGGGTTTGTAGTACTTCATCAACTTAGCATACCTGCCTGAATCAACCAGGATTTTCCCTATTGTAATTGTTCGTTGGAGATCCGTTCTTCTTCCTCGCTTTTTTGAGTCTTTTGGGAGGAAGTCGGCGTCCCAATGACTTCCTAGCTGAATGCCCAGCTATTGCTGCTAATACGCCCTCGAGATGATGACTTCCAGTGTGCTAAGCTGATTTTCTAGAATCTTGTCATAGTCCTTGTTTTTGCAGGCTAGTTCAAGCTCAAGAATGTTAAGTCATCCCAAATCAATACTCTCTGGTTCTTCATCCATCTGTTGTACCTGACTATTTTCTTCCGAGATGGTAGCTAGGCTGAGGGGCTGTTCGAGTCAGCCATCAACTTCCATATCATTTGCTTTTTGGTCTGATCCCTTCCGATCCACCTTAGGGCTTCCCTTAACAGCTTTGGGGGGGTGAGCCATGGGAGAAGAACTGTAAGGAGGCGGGATTGCGGAAGAGGATATAGGTGCATGGTTTGGCATAGAGTTCAAGGGCCGATCTTTTGAGGTTTCGGCAAGAATCTCAAAGCTGTTGCTCATAGATGGGAAGGAGGCAACGTCCTGTTGGGGCTTTTTCCCCGCAGAAGACTTTTTGTGCGATCGTTTGCGACTAGGTATTTTGGTGAATCCATCTTGGGCCAGCAAGTCCGAGGGATTGGCGGTGTTAGCTTTGGCATTTAATGGGCAGTCCCAGAAGAGATGGCCATGAGCATGGAATTTTCGACAGTGAAAGGGCACATGTTCATAATCCAAGGATGTCCATTCATAGTCATCGTGGAAGAGACTTACCAAGTCCGGCAGGGCCTTGTCCAGGCACATGAAGACACAGATGCAGGCATAGGATGATATTTGAGTAGCTTTGTCTCTTCCGCTGCTTTGATGTATTCTCCCAGCCCATTTCCAATGTCCTTGAGCAAACCTTCATCCCAATATTCTTCTGGAAGCGAGTACATTCTGATCCACACGGGTGCCCAGATGACGTCTTCCTTATCCAGGTTGAGTCTTGCTACCCATTCCCTTAAATACAGTCCTGCTAAGTTGAAGAAATAGGGACCCTCGTCCAGGATTTTGTACTTATCTTCTAGGCAGAAGAAAATCACAGTAAAGAACCCTTTCGAACCTAACTGCAGGGTGACATGACCTTTAGGTTTCCACTTGGCCGAGATCCATCCATGCAGGGCTTTTTCTGTCGGCCAAAATCCGATGAATTTTCTAATGAGTGCATGGTTCGTCATGTACTGGATTCGCTCATTGATCTTCTGACTGGGCAATTCTATCCTTGGCCTCTCAGCTGCTATAGGTTTACATGTCTTTGAGGTTACCTTAGGCGTTTCATCTTGCTCATATTTTCCCTCTGGTATCTCCTTGCTATTATCTTACCTGCTAATGGTTGCATTTGTTTTATCCTGTTGAGGGGATTTTCTTTTGTCCTCCTCTTCTTGCATTGACCCAAAAACCGACGCTCGAGTTCGTTCTAGAGTCATCCCAGTGGAAGTGGAGGAGGGCTTTGAGGGGCCCCCTTGGGGGGGATCCATTTCCGCCCTGGTTAAACCAATGAGGCGCCGTTGATCCCAAGAGTTCAACTGTTTTGTGGAGGCAAAGAAAATTCTGACTGCACTGTTTCAGAGTTTCGACTGAACCCTAGTTGCAGAGCTCCTATGTCTCCTCAATCTTTGTTATTGTTCAAACCATTAATGATAATACAACTTAGTTCATTTTCATTTTAATGTTCCAGAATGAGTTTCTATCCCTCTTTCCCACCAATTTCACTACCCAAATTGGATAGAATAATTTTTTTTTAAACAATCTTAGATTTTAATTATAATTTAGGTTTATGCATAACATATAAATATTTTAATTGTAAATAGAATATTAATATATTTAAAAGAAAAAAGAAATCTAAATATTTAAAATAGACAATTTGAGGAACAATTATTAAAATTTGAGGAATAATAGATTTCCTGCTAGATAATATTTTTTATATGGATGGAGTGTATCTAACATTGAATAGATCTTTATTTTATTTTTATTTATGCACACCTATTTAAATTTAAATGAACTAAATTTTATTGCAATCTAATGCACTTAAATCTATTGCAGTGTATTGAAATACACTCAAACTATGCATTCAATCTATGCAATTTATTGTTGCATTTAAATCTATTGAAAACATTGATTGCAATCAATTGAATAAAATCAAATTTGTAATCAATGCATTCAACATATTTTAAATGCATTCAATAGATTGCAATCAATGCATTCAATAAATTTGAATTCATCAATAGATTATATAGACTAAATAAATTAGATTGCAATAAAATTAGGTTCATTGAATAGAATTTTTAGATTTATTACATTCAATATATTTAATGCACTAGTTTTGATGGCCTCCATAGATTTTATTAAATAGAATTTGTTTTATTCAATTGATATTTTTTTAATGGTTCTTTATTAGCACTTTATATGTCCAATGGATAATTCAAAATGTGAGATAAATTATATCTCATAAATGTATATAAATCTTTATATACAATATATAAATCTACCACATTATAAAAATATATAATTATGTTATGTATTTTTATAAGGTAGATTTATAAATGGTATATAAAATGTGATTCTCACAGATATATGTTGAATTGAATTTGTTGATTGAGTATAATCTACTAATAAATTTATATAATATATTTTGATTCATTTAGATTTTATCAACGATTTTTTATGCATTGAATTTATTTTATTTTTAGCAATAGAATAAATTTTATGCATTGAATAGATGCTTATTTTATTTTTATGCAATCAATAAATTTTTAAGCATTGAATATATTTTTAAGCATTTTATCAATAATTTTTTATGGATTGAACAAATTTTATTCTTATCAATAGAATAAATTTTATGCATTGAATATATTTTATTTTAATCAATACATTTGTATGCATTGAATAGTATTTAATCAATAAATCTTAAATCAATCAATAAATTTTTAAGCATTGAATATTCTTTTCACCGTTTTATCAATAATTTTTTATGCATTGAATAGATTTTATTTTAATCATTACATTTGTATACTTTCAATGTATTTTAAATAATAAATCTAATGCATTCAATCTATTCCATTGGGGGAGTGTTTTTAATATTTTCAATAATATTTTGGAATTGGACACATGACATGTTAATCGTGTGGATGTTACCTGTTTTGAAACTCAAAAATAGTTGAAAATCCTTGAGACAATGTTACATACACCAATTTAACAAAGTTTCATCTATATATTGTTACTAGATTATGTTAAAAAAATTGTTTAAATATAAAATTTATTTTATAGATTTATTTAATGTATATTAAGTTATTTTTATGTAATCCAAATTAGAATAATTCAAGATATTATACAAAACAATGCATAAAATACATTTAAATTAATCTCATTGATTTTAAGTAACAAATAATAAAGCAATGGATATCAAAATTGTGTTAAATAATAACATCTTCTAAAATTTTCCTTATTAATTTAGTTTTTGTTTTCAATATAAAATAATTTAAAATGTAATGATTTATATGATAGATTTGGTTCATTTTGATTTGATATAAAGTATTTATATATTAAAATTTTGTTCATTTAGATTTAAATAAAGAAATTGAGAATCCATGTAAAAAATGTGTTAATAATAAATTATGTAATTTCTTATTAATTCAATTTTTTGTATTCAATGTAA
>APFE030292377.1:12996-51811 GCA_000404065.3 Pinus taeda | reverse complement strand
TGTTTTATATTAATATTAAACATCAATATCTATTATAATCTTAATTATTATTATTATTATTGTTATTATTATTAATGTTAAACATTGAAATCTATGTAAAAAAAAAATTTGCATCGATATATTAATGTGAATATTTTTGTATGTAAATATTTTTATTAAACATTACACTTAATAACTTTAGGTTTATTTAGGTTCAATAATGTTAGGATTAAAATATTTGGTAATTTTATATTATTTGATTCATGTAGCATTGTGTTCATTTATAACAAAAGGTTTTGAAGTTTAGGTTTCTTAACATTAAAAAAATTGGTTCAATGTTAATATTTATATTAAAAATGAAAATTTGATATCGATATTAAAAATATATTAACATAAACATTATAACATTAATAGTAAACATAAACATTAATATAAACATAATTATAGGTTTACTAACATTAATAATATTGGATTATAGAGATTTGGTTTTTAAAATTGTGGAATTTTGTTCGTTGTTGTAATAATGTTCTGATCGCTCATTTGATTTATACAACATGTATATGTGAAGTTTCTATGTATGTGTAGATGGTAAACTATGTATGTATGCTAGTTTTAATTTATTCTACATTAATTTTTTTTGTTGATATCAAATGTGTTTATTTTTTTATGTTAGGTGATTTCATTGTTTGATCCTAGATCCAGCTATTTGGAGTTGTCTTCTATTCAAAATTCTTGAAATTGTCTTCCTCTAGCTCCCTTTATCAGTTTTGATAAAGTTTTTCACTGTTTGTGAGCAATAGAATTTTTTTTTGCAAAACCCTTCTTTATTATTGTGTTGCGAGCATGTCTCTACAAATGAATTTGGATTTATGGTTCATTTCCTCAATAATGAAGATGATTATTTTTTTGCTGAATACCTTAATCAGAATGTGCGCATTTCTCATTTTCATTTAAGATTCATAGGTTAAAGATACATAGTAGAGACTACTATTGGACGAATGGTGGTTTTATCCTTACCAACAGAATGCTCCCATACACAACTATTTTGTAATGAATCCATTTACAAAGGTGTTTAAAAACATAGGGCCAATACAAATTGGAGGTTGGGGATTCTTTTCATTATTGGAAAATGTAAGTAGCAGAAAACATGACTGGGTTGTTCTAAAACATATGTATGATAGAATGCAATCTAGATTTTATGTTTGTAGTAGTCTTCATAGGGTTTGGCATAGGGTTGATCTTCCATTTGGTGGCACTTAACCCCTAAGAATGGAGTGTTTTATAAAAGTAAATTGTTTTGGTTCTATCTGAACATGGAGTATGAAGATTATTCTCTATATGGGTATACAATCTACTCGTTTGATGTAATAAAAAATGAATGGGGTTTTCCATTTGTTCTAATCACTGACGTACAGAGTCTGCCATTAGTAATATACATGGATTAGTTGATATGCCTTGTCAATGATGGCTCCACTTATGTATGGTCAATTGAAGAATTAGATCATTTCCAATTTGGTCAATCATGCTTTGAACGAAGAATTGACTACTTTGAGCATGATTGGGTTTCAGATGGATGTTGTTGGAAGAAATTTCTACATATATAAATAGAAAATGTCTTGGTTATCTTCCATTTTGAATGGTCCATGGTGTGGTTCTTATGTGCAACTGCAGTGAAGTTCGTTTCCTATTATATGACATGATGACTCACATCTGTTTTCCAATAGATATTTATAATTCAACTAATGAATAGATGTTTGGGTTTTGGTACCCAACGCTGGAGGATTGCAATGATTTGATTGTGTAAGGAAATTTTTTTGCAATTGCTCCCTGTGTAGATTCTGTTGATGAGATTCCACCAATGGATATGGATATGGATTCTTAGGCTATTAGTATTCTTAGGAGTTCCTATAAATATTTTCATTTTATATATTCTCTATGGTTGTGGAAAATATTTTCATTTTTGGCTTTATACATACTTTGGGTCTTTGTGGTAATACTTTAACATTATGCTTCTATCTATATTTATGCCAGAAAATATTTGATATTGTTTCCCCTAAAGTTTTCTTAATTACATGTAAATGTGTTTGGATGCTATGCATTTTTCTTTGTTTGTATAATTATAATTGCTATGAGTTATGTTATACATGTTATTTGTATTGGTTTTTGTCATTGATTCTCAAACAATGTTATATCTTTATGTACATTTTAATATTTGCATTTATATTTTGATAGTATATAGTTCCAAACTTTTAGATATACTTCCAAGTCATATAATTCTTATAGAATTGTGTCCCAATTGTATGGGTTATGTTTTGATTCTAATATGATACATGAAAATTTAGAATTTTTTGTTTAAGCCATTTGGAAAATTCATTTTTGTTTTTATCCATTTGGAAAAATCCTTATACATTTTGATAAGTTTATATGGTTGGAAAAAATAACATATACACTTTTTATGTCTTTTTACAATTCCCCAAAAAAAAAACCTGTACCTTTTTCATTCTTTTGTTTTTGTTTATATTAGATATACGCTATGTTCCATGTTTATAGTTCCATAATGAATATTTTATTATTCATTGTACACATGTCATATGAAGGCACAAGAAAGTGTAGAAGAAAACGAAATATGTCACCAACATCACGTGATAGGTCTAATGAAAGTCATCATTTATAGTATCAACAAAATAAGGATGCCATAAATGAGCATAGGAGAGATACATATCATAGATGAGTGAGTGAAGCCACTCTTCAAAATGATTTTATAATTATTTGTAAGTATCATACTATGGATGATATAATGGAAAGAACATTTCCTATTGATAGCTCATTATCAAAATATGCTCCTCATCAACATAATTTTTTTGTTTGATTTTCTCTTGAAATTTTTCATAATATTGGGGAAACATCTTGCAATCAAGAAGAACATCATATCGATAACGTGAATGAAAATTTCCACCCTAACCCTTTCGTGTCTGCAATTTCATGTTTCAACGAAAGCCAAAGGTTGAAAAAATCCATGGTGGAGGCAATGATGACATGTGTGTGATGATTTGGATGATAGTTTAATTGACCATTTGTTTGATAATTTGGAGCCAGTTGCTCAAAAGAATTGGATCTTCCAATCCCCCTTCTCAAAGTAATGTGGTCCCACCAAGAGAATCAGTCATCCCTGATAGCATTTTGCGTGGAACAATGGAGGTAACACAATGATATTTTGATTTTTCTACAATAGAGGTTATTTTATTACATTACTATATTTATAAAATTTTCTTTACTAAACTTATAAGCTATTTTCTTCTCTTGGAATAGGATGCAACTCATTTTAATAAAGGTCTAGAAATTAATTCCCAAAGTGTTTTATCTACTAATTTGAGAAGTGAATATGAAGCATGTCATAACCTTCCTGTGCATTCTCCTCAATGATCAAATTTCCAAACTAATGTAAATTTTCAATGTTTTTTTTATTTTCTTGTCATTTTTTGAATTTCTAGTTGGTTGGACATTCAATTTTATGGCATATTTTATTTTCTTCAAACATGGCACAACTCATTTCAATAGAGGCATGCAAATTAGCTTCGTAGATGTTCCATCAAATGATGTTAGAATTGAAGAGGAACCATCTCATAACATTCATCGACATCACCAAAAGATGTAAATATTGAGCGCATTTGATATTTTTCTCATTTTTTCATTTACAGTTGGTTAGACATTGTATTTGATAACATTTTATGGAAAGAAAATGATTTCACCTTATTAGTTTGGAGAAATGGAATCCAAAACATCAAATTGTAAAACTAATGTAGATGTTCAATGTAGTTTATTTGTTTTCCATTTTTGAATCTTTATTTGTTGGGCATTTAGATTTATAATGTATTTTATTTTGTTTAAATAGGAAACAACTCATTTGAATAGAGGCATAGAAACTAGCTCCCCAAATGTTCCATCCACTGATCTTAGAAGCAAAGAGCAACCATCTCATAACCTTCATCCACATCAAGAAACAAATGTATATTTTGAATGCAAATGATTATTTTTTCATTTTTTTTAATTTATAATTAGTTGGAAATAAAAGTTTAAAATCTTTTATGACAAAGAGACCTTTACATCCTATCAGGTTCATGAAATGCAAACCATAAATTTAGAAAGGCCCTGTCATAGATCCATTCCACATGCTTCAAATTTGGGAAGGGAATCTCACGTTCCTGAAGGTGAAGTACGTTTTAGAAGAAATTTTACTCTTCCAAATGGTTCTCAATATGGTCCAGCCTATATAGATCATATTAATTTTGATGAAAGCATAATTGCAATGCATAAAATATTTCGAGCAAAGATAGATAGCTTGTCAGTTGTCCAAATGTACCACATTTTCCAAGAACCATATCCCAGGATCCAGGATTTGAGACATTCTGAAGGACCTGTTTCGAGATGATGTAAAAGCGAAAGAGGTGCCCATTGTTTTTATTGATGTGAGAAACCCCATATTTTAAGATTTTTTACTCAAGCTGAAGAAATGTTAATATCATGCGTGAATCCTATTTTGCAGGTGAAACATGCTCTAAGTGGGCAGTATAAGTATAACAGTCATACAATTAGCTTTCCTCAAGATATTTATAAAATTGTAGAAAGTCTTTCATGGCATGTTGAAGATATTGACTTTCTAACTGTGAGGAGACATCCCTCTCACTCTAAATATTATGAATGTTATGTCAAAAGATCTGGATTGATGGCTTCATTGCTTTTCAAAATCCAACATGATCAATATTATCAAGACGTTGTAATTGACTATGATTCAATGAATTCTCTGCCCAAAAAATCAACAGATGTCTCCTCTAGGCTTAAAATTGTTGATTGTGATATTGAAGAATGTAAGACCAATGCAACTAATAACGAAGGGTTTCTTGCTAAGCATTTGCCCTCTCATCCTTCTTCTTTTGTTGTTCACCTACAAAATGAACGAAGAGAAGTGGAAGAAATTAGAGAATTTATTGATAATGTTGATTCTTCACATGTTCAAGACATGGATTGGACCAGTATTAGAACCTCTCCAATGAATGAATATAATACAAAGGGGTTATTAGATATGTCATTCGCAACATTTTTTCCCTACTAGTGATGTTGATTGGTTGCAACCACATGTTTGTAGTGTTGAAATTCATGTGTATGCATTGCATCTTCTTAGGTACTATGATCAGAGATTTGGAAGCCATCCTCACTTTCAATATTACCTATTGAACATGATAATGCGGCATCAAAGCCAAGCAATTGCTACAGTTTTTGTAAAGAAACATTTACATGATAACTTGCCTATAACAATTGAAGAGTTGCATCATCAACTTTCTAATTTATCGAATAATAAGTTGGTTGAGAATCTTATGTGGTTTGGTTCTTCTCTGAGAGGCACAAGGGCATACTGGACAAAGATTCAAGTTGAATTGACTGACATGATTACTCAGTTGGGATGTCCATCTTTATTTTTTACTTTGAGTGCAACTAACACAAAGTGGCCAAAGTTGCATAACCTCATGCCCATACATTCATCTTCTCATTCTTTAAATGAGAATCATATGAAAATTGAGAATGTTATCTAGTACCCTCATATTTTTGCCACATTTATGCACCATAGATTCAATATTTTTTTAGAGGAAGTTATCCAAAAATATCTTAAAGCTAAAGACTTCTGGTACAGGTTTGTGTTGTTGAATTTATTTTCTATACTTTGTCAACTTTTTATTATGATTCTATTTATATTGTTTGTAGTAACTATATCTTCATTTTCTTCATATATAAGTGGCAGCATAAAGGTTCAACACATATCCATGGTTTCTTATGGTTGGAAGGCGCTCTTGACATGGAAAGACTTGATTAGTCAAATGGTTTAGATGTACAAGTTGCAAAGATATTCTTTGACAAGTATGTAAATTCATGGAATCCACGTGGCATACATCGTCGCAACATAATGGTTCCATGAAGCGTCAATGATGGCCCTTTCCTATTGAATATTGATCAAGTTTTCTCTTGCAATCCTCAAAAGAATTGTTAAACTCTATCCAAAGTCACACAAAGTGTAGTGTATATTCTAGTTTGCACAAAAAAGGCACTATTCTAACATGTTCGTACAATGCTCCATGGGATGTTTGTGATGAATCAAGACTATTCATAGATGATCAAGGGAGAAAAAAAATATGAGCCAACAAGAAATGAGATCAATGTACATAAAATTGACCTTCTAATAATGTGGCATGCAAATTTTGATTTCCAACCAGTGCTTTCTCCCTATGTTGACCTGAAATATATTGTTAAGTATGCATCAAAAGCAGAAAAAAGGTCTTAAAGTTATCATCATATGTTAACTAGAATTTCAAATTTATTAGCTCTGAGGATCATGCTTTATGTGCATATAGAACGTTTCTTGAAAAAACAATTGTTGACCATGACATTGGAGCACAAGAAACATGCCATATGTTTCTTAAGCTACCTCTTGTTGTTTGTAGTCGGAAATTTGTTTCCTTGAATGTTGGAATAAAGGATTTTAGGAAAATCTCAAGGGATGGCTTGCAATGTTCATCTGAGAACAATTTTATTCAACATTATTAGAAGAGACCTTTTTTTCCTTAAACATCTATCTTTGATAGAAACAACAAGATCTTGAACATTTGGTAGCAAGCATAAGCACGATCCATGGAAGCCTAGAGATGTTCATTCTATTTTTCGGGTTTGGCCATGGTTTTATTCTATTCCTCATGAGACTTCAGTTGAATTTGAAACCTTTTGATGGACATAATTGCTCTTGTACAAGCCATTTCATGACATTCCTGTAGAAATTGGTCTTTCAACTGAAATTATTATTGAAAATTGGAGGAATTTCTGGTATCGAGCATGGCATGTTGGTCGAAATCCATCAATTTTCAACAATATTGAAGATGAAGAAGATGGTGATTTTGATAACCAGGAAATGAATCTTGAAGATGATTTTCAAGGATGGAATATTTTATCTCACTTGGTTCCACCGAATGATGTTAATGTTTCTGATTTTCACACCCTTGGTTGAAGGGACTTTGATATATCCTTTGACTAGGAAAGTATAACTATTTCTGATGATGTTGCAGAAGAAGCTATTAATTTTACAAGGAAGGAAAAATCAAGGGGTAATATTGTTTGCCTTTCAAACAAAACATTTGCATCTCCAGATTCATTGTGGGAAAAACAACGACTTGATTTTGAAATTTTTTATGGCACTTTGTTGAATATGAGATTTGTGAAGCTCTTCTTATGATTATTTAGGGAACTGCATGCACTATGAAGTCTTTCCTTGTCCATTCTAATTTTGAAGCTCTTTATAATTTTTCGAGTAATGGAAGAAGCCCTTTGCTTCTTCTTGGCCTAACAAGAATAGTTGTTTTTAATATACATGCAAAAACAATACACTCAGCTCTAAAAATTCCAATTAAAGATATGCAACCACTATAGGGGGAGTCACTAACAGTGTTCCAAGAAGAAATGAAAAATATTAGATATATATTGATTGATGAAATGAGCTTTCTAGGATCAAGGTTATTTATGAAAATAGCTCCTCGATTACGATAAGAATTTCCAAGGAAAAAAAATTGTCCTTTTGGTGGCAGATTCCTCATCCTTATGGGCGACCTTGGCTAGCTACCTCTTGTGAGAGATAAGCCTTTGTATGCAGGCAATACAGCAGGTAAAGTCTTGTGGAACAAATTCAACATTGTTTTCATTCTTGACAAAATATTTCGTCAACAATGGAATAATGAGAAACAATATTGTTTTCATAGAGTCATCGATAACATAAGAAATATAGAACTTGTTCTTGAAGATTGGGAGTTTCTTATGTCACAGGTTGATATGAGGCTACATCCTAGAGAAAGGGATTTATTTAATGTAGCAGTTCACATGTTTCCAACAAATAATTTGGTCTCCTTCCATAAGAAGCATATGTTAAAATCATTAAATTCTCCAATTGCACGATGTATTGTTGAGCATTCAAGGTGTTCAGAAATCATTGGTGTTGATTATGATCAATTGGACCGTGAAGTTTTGTTTTCTCATATCAGCGTGTTATGTTGACATGTAATTTGTGGGTTAAAGTTGGCTTGGTGAATGGTGCACTTGGTTATGTTAAGGATATATTTTATATGCCTAGCTCTAAGACACCTCAAATTCCAATGTTCACGACTGTTGTTTTTTATAAGTATGTTAGCATTCCATTTGATGAAAGCAATCCATAAATTATGCCTATCACACTAGTGATAAGAGGAAATCGAAAACAAATTCATTTGAAGATGGCATGGGCTCTTACAATCCACAAGTCAGGGATTGACATTAGAATAGGCGTCAGTTGATATCGATAATAAAGAGTAGCAAGGCCTTACCTTCACAGCCATATCAAGAGTGAAATCAATAGATGGTTTACGCATTGCACCACCTTTCTCTTTTGAGAGTTATGCTAAGATGAAATATAGTTCATATGTTACAATTAGGAAGAAAGAAGAGAAGCGATTGAAATCTATATCATTGTGACATACAACTAATAATAGTGTGACCCTTTTTATAGTATGTTTTTTGAATTCCTTTTATTGTCCTCTTGATTTACTTTTAATATAATAATCATTTAATATATTTATGAGATTAATACATTGATCATATTCATACTAATATTTGAGAAAGTTGTTTACATTGTTTTACATGTTCAATTTACCTTTTTTTTTTAAGTGGCTATTGTTCATTTCTTTACAATAAACCATTCCAACATAAACAATGAGCTATACGAACAAATCATTCAAAAGAAATTTTATAAATGGTTCATATTAATATTAATGTTGTGGATCCATATTACATCATGAAATGCAAAAATGGAGGTTTTGAATATTGGCCATCACCATGGCCAATATTCATTTTTTGAATATTGGCCATGGTTTTATTCTATTTCCGCGGTTTTTTCCATTGTATTGTGAAATGAGGTTTATATTTGTAAAAAAAATTATACCATTTGGTTCTTGTAACATTACATTGTTTTATAGCATGAGGTTTATAATATTTAGTTTTTTAACATAAATAAAAATAGAGTTTTATGTTTGATGTATATATATCTATCTATGTGTATTCTTATTTGTTTGTGTGTGTCTGTATTAATTTTGCTTTTGTTTTTTTTTTCTTTCAAGTGCAGATATGGACAATAATGATGTCAACTATTATTCGAGGACAATGCGCAATATTGTTGCAGCGATAAGTTTTCTTTCGTATATGCAGAAAAAAATTGACAGAAAACATGGGTTCTATCTTGCTTTTATTGATGAGCATCTTCGTGTGTTAGATGAAACTAAAACACATATAAAATACTTGTTACATGTGAACTGGAGGGAGTTTGGGAGGAGAACAAGAAGGAATTGGTTGGATAGCATTAAGTATCGTGATTAGTATCATATTGATTTGAATTGGTGGTTCTTTCCTCATCGGTTTGGTTGTGTTTTGAAAGAGGTTATTCAATAGATGACTTTTGATGGAGTATTTCAAGTTCAATTTTGTAGTGGAATTATTTGATGTAAAGAAAACAAAAAATCTATGTTAAGTCTCAATGTTCTTTTTGTGGTTGCAATGTTGTTGAAATTGATTTTTTTTTTTTCTCGTTGTTGTTGTTATGTAGAAAATTGTATATCTCTAGTCTTAAATTTTCCTATCATGTTGTTCTTGTTTAAATCCAATGTGTGCAATTTAGATGTGTTTTTTGCATTTATGTTCCTTTGCTCCAATGAAAGTGTTACTATTTTATTTTTTTCTCTTGCATTAGTAATTGGTTTGGTCTTTTGTATGGGTCCCTTCACTTTGTTCATGTCTTTCATAAATGAAAATATTATTGACATTTATAATATTATTCTTGGGCCTTCATGTTCTATTGTTTATATCAATATTCATGACATTTATACTATTAATATATTCATTTATTGAAATTAATGTATTTATGCTTTAAAATTGATTTATTGTTTATAATGTAGTGATATAATTGTGTTATTATTAATGTGTTGATGATTTATCATGTTTTAATGCTTTATAGTGTATTATTATTAATGTATTCATATTAATTTTTTGTATTGATGTCTTGATGGTTTACAATGTGGTTCTTATATTGATTTTGGTTCATGTTTATTATTATTGTTTTGTGTTATAGAAGCATTTACGTTTATAATATTGATGCCATGGATTTAGGGCTTAGGGGTTTTTAAATATTTAATATGGCATATATACTCTCATTTTAAAAACCAATCATCGTGAGCATTGTCGAATGTTGTGCTATAATGAAGATTGTCTTTAGATGAAAACCGTAATTAACCATGGTGAATCATGGTAAACCATGGTCCAATGTCACATTGTAACAAAGATTGTCTCAATAAGAAAACCAATGATGCTTAATAATGTTCATTGATATTCCAATATGTGCAATTAGATGTGTTTTTTGCATTTCTGTTCCTTTGCTCAAATGGCAATGTTACTATTTTATTTTTTTTCTCTTGTATTTGTAATTTTTTTGGTCTTTTGTATGGGTCCCTTCACTTTGTTCATGTATGTCATAAATGAGAATATTATTGACGTTTATAATATTGTTGTTGGGCCTTCATGTTCTTGCTGTTTATATCAATATTCTTGACATTTATACTATTAATATATTCATTTATTGATATTAATGTATTTATGCTTTAAAATTTATTTATTGTTTAAAATGTAGTGATACAAATGTGTTATTATTAATGTGTTGATGATTTATCATGTTTTAATGCTTTATAGTGTATTATTATTAATGTATTCATATTGATTTTTTGTATTGATGTCTTAATGGTTTACAATGTGGTTCTTATATTGATTGTGGTTTATGTTTATTATTATTGTTTTGTGTTATAGCATTATTTACATTTATAATATTGATGTCGTAGATTTAGGGCTTAAGGGTTTTAAATATTTAATATGGCATATATTCTCTCATTTTCAAAACCAATCATCATGAGAATTGTCGAATGTTGCATTATAATGAAGATTGTCTTCAGATGAAAACCATAATAAACTATGGTGAATCATGGTCAACCATGGTCCAACATTGCATTGTTTAAAGATTGTCTCAATATGAAAATCAACGATGGTTAAGGATGGTCATTGATATTTATTTTTCGATTTATAATATTTAACGTAGGGTTTAAACAACTTGGGTTTATAATATTAATCCATTGGGGTTAAGATATTAATCCTTTCCATTTTTAATATTGATCCCTTGCATTTTTTGATCTCTTAGGTTTATAATATTTTTCTCTCGGGTTTATAATATTAAACGCTAGGGTTTATTTGTTCCTTGAGTTTATAATATTAATAATTCCTTTGGTTTATCATTTTATCCCTTGGGTTTATTAATCCCTTGAATTTAAAATATTAATTGATAATGTTTATTAATCATTTAGGTTTTTAATATTAGTTTGTTGGGTTTATTTATTCCTTGGGTTTATTGATTGCTTGGGTTTATTAATCATTTGTTTGTATAGTATTAATGCCTTTGGTTTATAATATTAAAAATGCATTGGGTTTATTCATCCCTTGTATTTATAATATTAACAATCCCTTGGATTTATAATGATAATAATCCCTTTGGTTTATTAAACCCCAATATTAAGGGTTTAACCTGTTAGGTTTATAATCTTTATCATTTTAGTTTATTTATTTCTTTGGGTTTATAATACTAATAGTATCTAAGGTTTATTGGTTGCTTGGGTTTATAATATTAATAATCATGCGATTTTATCAATCTTTGTTTTTAGAATATTAATTGTTAGGCTTTATGAATATCGTGTTTGTAATATCAATCGTTTTTGCTTCTTAATCCCTTAGGTTTTTAATAGTTATTCCTTCGGTTTATAATATTAACAATCCCTTTGGTTTATTAATCCCTTGAGTTTAAAATATTTATTCTTAGGGTTTATTAATCGCTTCAGTTTTTATATTGGTTTGTTGAGTTTATTGATTCCTCGGGTTTATTTATCACTTGGATTTATTAATCATTTGTGTTTGTAATATTATTTTGTTGGGTTTACTATTTCCTTGGGTTTATAATATTAAATGCTTAGGTTTGTTTGTTCTTTAAGTTTATCATTTAATCCCTTGGGTTTATTAATCCCCAATATTAAGGTTTAAATATTAGTCCTAAGGTTTAATATTAATCCCTTAGGTTTACAATGTTTATCCCTTCAGTTTATTAACCTGTTGGGTTTATAATATTTTTTTTTTTTTTCTGAATCAGAGCTAAATCTATTAAAAAAGTGGAAAATATTTACAATGAGGACAGCGCCTCAGAAGGCCAGTTTCCTGGCCCTTAGCTTAGAGACTCGAGAACAGAATATGAGCACTATGCCTGAAGAGAAGGAAGAGCACCCAGGCGGCAGGCGAGTGCTAGACATTACAGTGGATATTACAAAACTGCTTCGTGCTTGCTGGGGAAGCCAAGCAGAGGAAGCCAATCGGCAAAAATCCCATCCATACATAGAAGCGTGGGAATAAGCTGAAGAAGAGTGGGGATTGAGGTCGGCCTCAACCCAGAAGTGGAAACAACCCGAAGCATGAGAAGAGCAGGCCGAGATAGTGATGAGCAAAATCTGCAAAAAAATTAGGACCAGGTGAACCAAAAGAGCACTTACTTGCCCGAGCTTTGCGGGTCGGAGCGTCGAGCAGGTGCGGAAATTGGAGTAGCAGGCAGAGACTCTTCTTCTTCATCACGGACGCTTTCTTCCGCTTGTGTGAGCATATGCATGATACCAAAATTTTGCTGAATTGGGCCACAGGCGATGATTTCCGTCTCATCAACCGTTGGCATGCCAGACACCGCCACATTCCGCGGGGAGTCCTCTTGCATGTGCATAACAGAGGGGGGGGGATTAACATCAGCTTCCTGTGAAAGGCTAGCTTCAGGGGAGGGAGTGGACGAACTGATGGGGTCAATTGGTTCCTCTGCGTCCTCTGTTACCATGATGGTCATAGTGAAAGTGATGATGGACTGGTGGAGGCGACTACGGAAGGTGTACCTTGAAGTCTGAAAGGAAGAATTAGGCGCAGGCCTGGTGGGAGAGGGCGGAGGAGATGAAGGGGAGGTGGATGAGATTGGAATGACCAGAGGCGAGGCGGAGGGACCAGCTCGACCCCTGGAGGAAGAAGGACCGCCCCTGCGCGACACACCACGAGTGCGCATGATGGATTCCTTGGACGCCTGGACGGAAGAACTCGGCTGGGAACTGAGAAGCAACTGAGAGAGCTCAAGGGCCGAAGGGTCGGCCACGAGCTGAGCCGAGAGCAGAGCAGAATGATGGAGCAAATTGCACTGAGAAAGCCTGCATTTGGTTTTTGCGCGGCCCAATTTATCAACGGTGGACGCCAAGTTCGAGCCTGGAGCAGACATAATTGCCGTTGCAGAGCAATGAAGGGGAGTTAACCAAGGGTTGTCCTGAGCAGGGATCGGCGGCGAGGCACATTGAATGCCGTCCTCCAGGAGCAGCAGGCAGTTATGGCGGTCGCCTTCCGTCCAGCTGCCGCGTCGATAGCCATGTGCTGGGCACGTTGTAAGCTTAGGTGTTGGCGCCTGGCGATCACCCGGATCCGGGGGAGGGTTTATAATATTAACAATCCCTTGGGTTTATAATATTCATAGTCATGTAGGTTTATCAATCCTTTGGGTTTAAAATATTAATTCCTAGACCTTATTAATCCCTTATGTTCTTAATATTGATCCCTTGTAATTTTTTATCTCTTGGGTTTCTAATATTTTTCCCTTGGGTTTATTAATTCCTTGGGTTTGTAATATCAAATTCTTGGGTTTTTTAATTGTTCAAGCTTATAATATTAATAACTCCTTTGGTTTATTATTTAATCCCTTGGCTTTATTAATCCCCTGAGCTTCAAATATTAATTCCTAAGGTTTATTAATCATTTGTGTATTAATATTAGTTCGTTGGGTTTATTGATCCCTTGCATTTATTAATCATTTGTTTTTATAATATTAAAGCCTTAGGTTTGTAATATTAATAATGCCTTAAGTTTATTGATCTCTTGTATTTATAATATTAATAATCCCCTCGTTTTATAAAAATCCAATATTAAGGATTAAATATTTGTCCAACTATCTATGATTATGTCAATATCACAATAGATTAATATAATATAGAAATCAACCATGGTCAACCATGTTTATTTTAGGGTTTATAATAGTCATGTTAGGGTTTATATGCATTGGGTTTATAATTTTTATCCCTTGGGTTTATTATTCCCTTAGGTTTATTGATCTAAGGGTTCATATTCCTAGGGTTTAATATTATTCAACAATGGTCAACAATAAACAAACATTTTCAACCATGATCAACCATGGTCCAACATCGCATTGTGACAAGGATTGTCTCAATTTGAAAATAAACCATGCTCAACCATGTTTATTTTAGTATTTTTAATATTTATCTAGGGGTTTTTATACCCTGGGTTTATAATATTACTCCCTTGGGTTTAATATTATTCCCTTGGGTTCAAAATCCCTTGGATCTTTAGTATTAATCCCTTGGGTTTATTATTCCTTTGGTTTTATAATACCAATCCCTTGGGTTTATTATTATCTTAGGTTTATAATATCAATCATGGTCAACCATTGTCAATGATAGCCAACCATGATCAACCATGGTTGAATATCGCATTGTGACAAAGATTGTCTCACCATGAAAATAAACCATGTTTATTTTAGTGTTTGTAATATTTATATTAGGGTTTACCAATGTTGGGCTTATAATATTAGTCCCTTGGGTTTAAAATTAATCCCTTCGGTTCATAATCCCTTGGGGTTTTATTATTAATCCCTTGGGTTTATGTTTCCCTTGCATTCATAATATCAATCCCTTGGGTTTATTATTCCTTTGGTTTTATAATACCAATCCCTTGGGTTTATTATTATCTTAGGTTTATAATATCAATCATGGTCAACCAGGTCAATCATAGCCAACCATGATCAACCATGGTTGAATATCGTATTGTGACAAGGATTGTCTCATCATGAAAATAAACCATGTTTATTTTAGTGTTTGTAATATTTATATTAGGGTTTACCAATGTTGGGCTTATAATATTAGTCCATTGGGTTTAATATTAATCCCTTCGGTTCATAATCCCTTGGGGTTTTATTATTAATCCCTTGGGTTTATCTTTCCCTTGGGTTCATAATATCAATCCCTTGGGTTTATTATTAACTTGGTTTATAATATCAATCATGGTCAACCATGGTCAATCATGGTTAGAACTCGCATTATGACAAAAATTGTCTCCATATAAAAATCATGGAAAATCATGGATAATCATGGTCAACCATGGTCAGTCATGGTTGATGATGGGCAAACATGTTTTATAGAATCAACCATAGGCAAATGTGGTCAAACATGTTTGAGCGTTGCATTGTGACAAAATTGTCTCAGTATGAAAATCAACCATGATCAACCATGGTCCAATGTCGCATTGTGACAAAGATTGTTTGGATATGAAAATTAACCGTGGTCAACCATGGTCCAACATGGCATTGTGATAAGGATTGTCTCAAATTAAAATCAACCATGATCAACCATGGTCCAATGTCGCATTGTGACAAAGATTTTCTGGATATGAAAATTAACCATGGTTAACCATGGTCCAACATGGCATTGCGATAAGAATTGTCTTAATATGAAAATCAACCATGTCCAGTCATGTTTATTTTAGTGTTTATAATATTTATCTTAGGGTTTATATATGTTGGGGTTATAATATTAGTCCCTTCGGTGTAATCTTATTCCCTTGGGATTTTAGTATTGATCTCTTGGATTTGTTATTCCCTTGATTTTATAATACCAATCCATTGGGTTTATAGATATTAATCATGGTAAACCATGGTCAATCATAGCCAACCATGTTCACCCATGGTCAAACCATATGGATATGGAAATCAACCATGATCAACCGTGGTCTAACATTGTGTTCTGACAAAGTTGTCTTGATATGAAAATCAATCATGGTCAACCATGGTTAACCATGGTCCAACGTTGCATTATGACAAGGATTGTCTCCATATGGAAATAAACCCTTGGGGTTTTAGTATTAAACCCTTGGGTTTATTATTCCTTTGGGTTTATAATATCAATCGCTTGGGTTTATTATTCTTGTTAAACCATGGTTTATTATGATGTCAACAGTTGAAATATGGCAACAAGAATATTCCAATTTAATTGTCATTGAATTAAATTGTGAATTAAAATTGAATTTAGTCTTAACAGCTACTTGGAAACAATTAATTAATTTATTTTAAATTAATTAGTTGGATAAATTCAAGTTAGAAGTCTTTCTGAAGTCATGCAAGAGTTATCCCTTAAATTAAGGAGATAAGATTGAGTTATATTTGAGTTGTAATTAGTTAACTTAATTTACTGAGTTAAGTCTAGTTGAATTAGTTCCAAATTGTTTGAGGAACTAATAGTGAGTTAACAGTTAGTTGAAGCATTAATGCACTCAACTAGTGCAACTCCAGTTAACTGAAGATTCCCTCATTAGAAACTCATGCATGTCTATTCTGAGAAAGACCCAGTTGAGATAAAATTTCAAGGATGGTGCACTATCAATTGCATGTGTTTTCTCATGGAGAAAAATCATGCATGTAGTCAAGGATTTATCGTTGAGGATTGCACAGTTTTTAAGGAGGTTTTCCACTTGGTTGAAGGCAAATCATTTACAAGGAAAAGAAAAATGAAATAGGAGCTTGGAGGGCAAAGAGGAAGGCTGGAGAGAAGCCAAGATTGTCTGTGAGCATCTGTGAGGATTGTATTGAGAGTTGGCTAGCTGTGAGAGCTAAGATTTTGTATAATTCCTATGTATTTCCATGTATGCTAATACAATAGTGTGGGGTTTTTATCCGAGGATTTCCCCAAAAGTATTTTCATGTGTATTGTGCCATTGATTCTTCATCTTATGGTTATATTGTTCAGCTTGATCTTTAAGCTTCTGCAAATTGATAGTAGAAGTAGGTTATAGTACCCTGCTTTGATCTATATTGCATTATTGTGTTAACCTACCATCAGATTTTCTAAATGGTATCGGAGCTGTGAATAGTATACTGAGAAGAGAATTTAAAGTTTGAAGTTTGGGGTTGCAGGTGAAAATCGAATTCATATCATACTTCAAGGTTGGCCAATGGAGTTCTATGGCTTGAGACTTGAGTATGCCTTGGAAGGTAGCTCGAAGTACATGGTATGGAAAGATAGAATGGAGGTTGTATTAGAATACAATGGTTTGAAGTAATTCATTGATCAAGAAATCCCAAATCCAGCTTCAACTAATGCACAAGTGTTGGCTAAGTGGAAGAAGTGTGTGGCGAAGGCGAGACAGATCATCCTTGAGGGAGTTCGAGACCATATTGTTTCGAGTCCCCATGGGAAGGATACTCCATTTTCAATGTCGGAGACATTGAAGGACTTCTACCAGAATAGTAGTGACTAGAGGAAATTGGTGCTCAAGGATAATATTTGAAGAATCAAAATGGAGAAGGGCGATACTATTTCAACATATCTAAACAAGATCACCACCCGGAGAGATGAGCTTGGTAGTATGGGAATAACTACTGCCGATGATGATATGGTGAGCCTCACTCTCCTTGGCCTTCCAAAGAGTTGGAATAGCTACCAAGACTCTGTGAATGGAAAGGAGAAACTGTTATATTGGGAATGAATGTGGTCAGGTCTTACATAGGAGGAGATCAGAAGGAGCACACAAGATGGTTCTTCATCTAAGAATGATGATGAAGAAAATTAGGCCGTAGCAAGTAAGGCAAGGAAAGGGAAGGGGAAGGCTTCCCATTTCAAATCGAATTCTTCTCATGGAGGGAAGACGGGTGAGATTTCTAAAGTAAGATCCTTTAATTGTCACAAGATGGGACATTATGCGACTAATTGCCTATCGAAGAAGTCCAAGAAGGGATCCTCAGAAGGATCGGAAGGTGAGGAATTAGCCTTTCAATACGAAATGGACTTTACCCTCATCACATGCATGGTGTCACCAATTATGGGTTGTGTAAGGCATCTTGACGATGGAGCCTCATTCCACATGACCGGTGATAAAACTTTATCCAGTGCCTTGGAGGAGAAAGACCTCAAGATGCACATAGAGATGGGTGACAACGGAAGGTATAATGTTTCAGGAGTGGGCACGGTTGATTTTCAGATGGGGCATGGAGCTCCTCTCACCTTGACAGATGTGATGTATGTGCATGGACTAAAGAAGAACTTGGTATCATTCACGATGTTGGAGGACAAAGGCTACGATGTTGTCTTCAGTAAAGGAAAGGTGTTCCTAAGACACATAGCGACGGGTCAGACAAGAGGATAGGGATTCGGGTAAAGAATATCTATAAACTAGAGGTAGATGATTGTGCAACATTGAGTATGAAAGCATAATTGGTACAAAGCCAAGACATTGGTGAGTTGTGGCACAAGCAGTTGGGCCATTTTCATCATGGGGCTTTGAAGATAATGCAACAGATATCTATAGAACTTCCCAAAGGTAAACTTGAGCAAGTTGACACATGCAAAGGTTGTACCTTGGGAAAGTACACCAAGTCTTCCTTTCATGATCGAGACAGTCGAGCAGAGGCTATCTTAGACCAAGTTCATACTGATTTGTGTGGACCATTCTTGACAACATCCACAACGAAGCAAAGGTATTATGTGATTTTCATGATGACTATTCTCATAAATGTTGGATTTATTTCATGCAGAAGAAGGACCAAACCTTCAAAAAGTTTTGTGAGTTCAAAGCTTTGGTCGAGAAAGAGTCGGGGAAGAAGATCAAGGCCTTGAGAAGCAACAATGGTGGAGAATATGTCTCTCAAGAGTTTAGGGACTTTTGTGCAGTGGAAGGAATTAAACAAGAGTTGACGGCACCTCATAACGCATAGCAGAATAGGGTGATTGAGAGGAAGAATAGAACTATTGTAGGGGAAGCACGGGAAACGTTGCATGACCAAGGCCTACCACTTCACTTATGGGCTGAGGCATGCAACACAATAGTCTATTTGCATAATAGAAGCCCGCATCGCATACTTGGGATGAAGACACCAGAGAAAGATTTCTCCGGTAAGATACCAGATGTGGGTCACTTCAGGATCTTTGGCTCATCGGTATATTTCCATGTGACAAAGGATGCACAGAAGAAGCTTGAGCCGATAGTAGAGTTGGGGATATTTATGGGGTACACTGATACACCTCACAACTATTGGGTGTACTTTCCTACCAGACAGAGGACAGTGGTTCACAAAGATCATAAGTTTGATGGGCAGAAGGCCATGCTAGTTTCCCTTGAGAGGGAGCTCCAACTACAAGCTATGGAGGAACTGTTGGTTCCTAAGGAGGAGAAGCCTCAGGTTGATGCGGAGGAGCTGCATGCAGAGGTTCTAGGAGTGGAGACATCCACTCAAGTAGAGTCTTCCAGAGATGGACGAAAGCGCACAAGAGAAGCTGACAGATTGTTGGAGTATGCAAGAGAGAATGTGGGAGCACCATCTTCTCAACACAGACAGAGGAGGTCACCTGAGAGGTACACTGGATACATGGCCCTTGCTGGGGAATGTGTTGAAACCGAGCCATCTTCCTTTGAGGAAGCAATGCAGCAGCTAATTTGGGTTGATGCTATGGTGGAGGAATACGACTCCATAGTTCGTAACAGTGTTTTGGAGGTGGTTCCAAGACCGAAGAACAAGTCAGTTGTGAGTTCCCGTTGGCTTTACAAAGTAAAGAAAGCTACTGATGGTAGTGTGGAGAAGCATAAGGAAAGATTTGTTGCACGTGGCTTTTCACAGGTCGAGAGGATCATGTTGTTGCAGTATATTTTGACAGAGGAGCAAGATGCTCACATTTTGACAAACACATTGTCAAAGTGTAAATTCGAGTTCCATAGAGACAGGATCGGGGTGGCAGATAATCCCTTTCTTATTGAGAGGGAGTGTTGAAATATGGAAACAAGAATATTCCAATTTAATTTGTCCTTGAATTAAATTGTGAATTAAAATCAAATTTAGTCTTAACAACTACTTGGAAATAATTAATTAATTAATTTTAAAGTAATTAGTTGTAGAAATTAAAGTTAGAAATCTTTCTGAAGTCATGCAAGAGTTATCCCTTAAATTAATCAGATAAGATTGAGTTATATTTGAGTTGTAATTAGTTAACTCAGTTTACTCAGTTAAGTCCAATTAAATTAGTTTCAAACTATTTGAGGAACTAATAGTGAGTTAACAGTCAGTTGATGCATTAATGCACTCAACTAATGCTACTCTAGTTCACTGAAGATTCCCTCATTAGAAACTCATGCATGTCTATTCTAAGAAAGACCCAGTTGAGATAAAAGTTCAAGGACAATGTACTATTAGTTGCATGTGTTTTCTCATGGAGAAAACTCATGCATGCAATCAAGGATTTATCCTTGAGGATTGTGCAATTTTGAAAGAGGTTTTCCACTTGGTTGAAGGAAAATCATCCACAAGGAACAACGAAAGGAAATAGGAGCTTGGAGGGGAGAGAGGAAGGTTGGAGAGAAGTCAAGGTTGTCTGTGAGCATCTGTGAAGATTGTACTGAGAGTTGGCTAGTTGTGAGTGCTAAGGCTTTGTATAATTCCTATGTATTTCCATGTATGATAATATAATAGTGTGGGGATTTTATCTGAGGATTTCTCCAAAAGTATTTACATGTGTATTCTGCCATTGATTCTTCTTCTTCTGGTTATATTGTTCAGCTCCATCTTTAAGCTTTTGGAAATTGATAGTAAAATTAGGTTATAATATTCTGCTTTGATTTATATTGCATTATTGGGTTAACCTACCATCCGATTTTCTACGTAAACCATGGTCCAACATCGAATTATGATGAGGATTATCTCAATATGAAAATCAGCGATGGCCAATCATGTTTATTTTAGTGTTTATAATATTTATCTTAGCATTTATATACGTTGGTTTTATACTATTAGTCCATTGGGTTTAATATTATTCCCTTGGGTTCATAATCCCTTGGGGTTTTAGTATTAATCCCTTAGGTTTATAATATCAACCCATTGGGACTATAATATTAATCATTTTCAACTATGGTCAATCATAACCAACCATGTTCAACCATGCTCAAACAAGGCTGGATATGGAAATCAACCATGGTCTTTCATTGTGTTCTGACAAATATTGTCTCAATATGAAAATCAATCATGGTCAACCATGGTTAACCATGGTCCAACATTGGATTGTGACAAGGATTGTCTCTATATGGAAATCAACCATGGTCAACCATATTTATTTTAGGGTTTATAATATTGATGTTAGAGTTTATATACCTTCGGTTTATAGTTGTTATCCCTTAGGTTTATTATTCTTTTGGGTTTATAATATAAATCCCTTGAGTTTATTGATCTAAGGGTTCATATTCTTAGCATTTAATATTATTCAATAATGGTTAACCATAATCAACCATGGTCCAATGTTGCATTGTGACAAGGATTGTCTCAATATGAAAATCAATCGTGCTCAACCATGTTTATTTTAGTATTTTGAATATTTATCTTAGGGTTTTTATACCTTGGGTTTATAATATTAGTCCATTTTGGTTTAATATTATTCCCTTGAGTTCATAATCCCTTGGGGTTTTAGTATTAATCCATCATGTTTATTATTCCTTTGGGTTTATAATATCAATCCCTTGGGTTTATTATTCCCTTAGGTTTATGATATCACTCATGGTCAACCATTGTCAACCATGGTCAATCATGGGGTTTCAGTATTAATCCCTTGGGTTTATTTTTCCCTTGTGTTCATAATATCAATCCTTTGGGTTTATTATTAACTTGGTTTTATAATATTAATCATGGTCAACCATGGTCAACCATAACCAACCATGGCCAACCATGGTGGGATGTTGCATTGTGACAAAAATCGTCTCCATATAAAGATCATGGACAATCATGGTCAACCATGGTCAAACATGGTTGATCATGGTCAACCATGTTTTATAGAATCAAACATGGTCCAGCATGCTCAATCATGGACAACCATGGTCAATTTAGGGGTTCTAATATTAATCCCAATGGTTTGTTATTCCTTTGGGTCAAGCATGGTGAATCATAATCAACCATGGTCAACCATGCTCAAATGTTGCTTTGTGACAAAATATTGTCTCAATATGAATTCAACTATGTCAACCACAATCAACCATGATCCAATGTCACATCGTGACGAAAATTAATTATTATTATTATTGAATTATAATATTATATTATTATTATTTACCAATATTTAATTCAAAAAAATTATTATTATTTAAATAAATTATATTTAACTATTATTATTATTTTTATTAGTAAATTTATTATTATTAAATAAAATATAAAAATATTTATTTTTCTAAAAACTATAATAAAATGATTTATTTTTTAAAATAAGTAATTATTTATGCATTTTATAAAAAAGAGTAATAATTATTATTATTATAATAAAATATAAATAATTTTTATTAATATAATTATTATATATATATAATATTTATTATTTTTATTATTTTAATGTATATCTTAAATAGATAAATATATAAAATATGATTGTTATTATTTATATAGTTATTAATAATCATAAATAGTTAGTTTAAAAAATATATACATAATAATTATTGATGTGGTTTATATAAGCTTATTTTAATATATCAATTACATTAGAAATTGTGGAATTGTGGTGGTATATATACTTCATATATACCTATCAAAATATATCAACAACATTAATAAATATAGTTCTATTATCATTAATAGATATAGAGTCCAATTACAAAATAAATCTGAAATATAAAATCATAAATATAAATATTCAATAAAATCCGAAATACTAAGTTATTGCTATTGATAATCAATAATATATAAAATACTAACGTAATCAACCAAATTATATTTATATTGGAAAAACGTTCAGCAGATCACTTGTGTGAAATCAATTCCATAAGGACATATGTCAGCTCTTGTAGTTGTAGCAATATAATTCCCACGGTCTACCCATGAGTAGGTGTACCACCCTAGGGAAGTCAGCGACAATGCGATGGGCGCACGACGAGTTGAGACGCCTCGGGCACGCGTAGGGCGACCCGGGCGGGCGCGCACGGGTGAGTTGCCGATCGGTGGGGCGCGCGTAGGCGGCGGCAGCCGTGAGTTGCGATCGGGCGGGCGCGCGTAGGCGGCGCGCACAGGTGAGGAAAACGACCGGGCGGAGGTAAACGATGGGCGCACGGTGAGTTGGCAACCGGGCGGGCGCGCATAGGCGGGCGTGCACGGTGAGGCAAACGACCGGGCAGAGGTAAACGACAGCACGCACGGTGAACCAGGCGGGCGCACATGGTAGGCGGGCGCGCGTGGTAGAACGGGCGAACGAACGATGAGAGTGCACGATGGTAACCGGGCGGGCACATTGGCAAACGCACGACGACGAAACGGGCGGGCGTGCATGGGCAGCGTGCACGCCGGGTAGCCGGGTAGCCGCGGGCGGACAACACACAAGGGAAAACAGCGAAGTGTTATGACAGGCGTTGGCTGTGAGTTATACGCTCATGTGGAGAGTGTTAGACAGTGAGCAGGCCGACCATGGCATATGACATTTGGGGGTTTACGTGTGCAAAGGTTGGGGCATCGGCCATGGGGCTTCGCCCACCTTGCCACACGCTAAACATCATATATATTGGCATTCAGACTTTCCATTTTGAACATCAAGCAATCAGGCTCAATCAAGCTCGCATCTCTATCTACGCACAAGGGAGTAGTGCGCAGCATGAGCACATAGCTCATGCGCACTTGTGGAGAAAGGCGCAGTTTGAGAACTCTCGGTTTGGTGGTGGATTGTATGAGTTGTGACACGGTCGGTTATGCAGAATTGTGCAGGTTTATATTGAGTGTCTTAGTGGCCGGATGGTGGCACCCGCTCACATGTAAAAGATGCAGGTTCTCATGTATATGTAAACTTGACTAAGTGTTGGCTTGATCTTGCAAGCACACTAGTCTGTTGTATTATTAAAATTCTGATATAATATATATTCGGGCAGACTATTCGGGAGTTGCCCCTCCCCTTTATATCGTGAAATTGTTGTTTATATTGCTGTTGATAATGATTAAGTATGGGTGATCATTGATATAAAGGATTAATGTTTTTTACTTATTTGAGAAACACAAACTAAGTACCGGTTGTGAATTAGGCGTAGTCCTCACAATTGAGTATTGTTAAAAAGAAAAAGTGGGGTGGTTCCGCACACCGCCGGCACGGTTGAAAGACTATCGTAGGCCTATGGGGGCGTGACAGTAGGTTTCGCAATCCTTGCAGCATAGGTGAAGAGAGGTTTGTCGTTACAAAAAAAATAGTAAGTATTATTTTCTAAAGTGGTAATTATGATTTTTAAGATCGAAATTAAAAGGTTTTCTATTACACCAAAATTCATGTATATTAGTAAATTTTCTAAATCTGTAATTAATATCTTTAGAGTGACAATTATGGATTCCAAAAAATGTTGTAAATCTTCCAACACTCCTCAGAAAATCAAACCTAGGTCCATCAGGAAAAGATCTGTGGTTACACCAAACTCCATAGATATCCGAAGATAAAATTTCATTCTTTGCCAACAAAAGTTGTCATGACATTTTTTTTGGTAGACGAGTATGGGCAACGGTATGTAATTGAAACCCTTCAGCTCCATGTGGGAGGAAGGGAATGAAATGCAAACACAATCGTTTCTAAAAAATCCCACATAATCATTTCAAAAACAGTCGAAATTGATACATTTGAGGAAGTTGAAACAACGATGGATTGGAACGACAACACGGGTGGTAAAATCATAACACCTTGCAAACACGTGACCATAGTTAATAAAACTGGAAAATGGCATCTTTTATTTTTTGGATGTCAGGTATTAATCACGAACAGCGCTGCTCATTATTCAGACGGCGCCAATCACTATTCAACAATCAGCGTAGTCGGCTAGTTTCAGTATCATCCGGCGTAGTTATTGTTCATCCGTAGCTAGAAATGTGTATAAACTGTGATGTTTAGTAATGAACCGATCAAGCTTTCAGTGTGGATTTTGTTCTCTAATATGGTATCAAAGCTGTTGGTGGTAGCTTTGGAACCACTGGTAGTAGCTTTGTGAGAGGCCACTTGTAAACCTAAGTGTCTTGTAAAGAGTGTGAGTTGTGGGAAAGAAGCTTAGTGAAAAGCTCTTATGGTGTGCCACTATGTTGTGAGACAACGTGAAGGAATTATTATGTGAGAGGAGTGTTAACTGAGTGGGGTGAGAGCTGTGTTAGCTCTGCAAGGGTCTTCAATTGTTGCAAAGAGTCTTGTTAATATGGTGGATTTTTGTGCTTCCAAGTGCTTGCTAATTCGTGTTTGCTAATCCGATGGAGTTTTGTTGTCTAAGGTGAAAGCTGCAACCAGCAAGTGTCAAGCTTGCTGTAAGTGAATCTGATTATCGTTGGTTATTGTTTCTACTATTTGTTGTGTTGCAAATATCGTAGTGGCTACAGTATGTCATTTAGAGATGTCAACGACATTAGAGATGCCTCCAACCAACTAATGCATTGAAGCAAAGAATTTTCATGTTGCTTGAAAATCATGAAAGTGGTTTGAGTTAAAAGGTTTCAGCCATTTTTTACCTATTTTAAAACAAAGCAAATCAAGTTTGGTTTGTTTTTTTGTTGGAAGAAGTTTTTAAAAGATTTCCTTTATTTTAAGTGTTGAGACTAAATTTAAAAAGGGCTGTTTGTTTTTAATGAGAATATTATCACGAAATGATAAGGTTTTTAGTATTTGTTTTTTATTTAAAGTGGTGAAAGGTTAAAAAAGAAAAAGTAGAAATTTTTAATAGTGAAAACGAGTTAGTAAAGATTTTTATGGTGCATGTGTGGTGAAAGTTTTTTGGGATTTGGTAAATTTGGATGCATTTGGATTTAGATTTGGTGGCATTTTGTTGATTGGAGAAAGCTTTTTTTCCATCATGTCAAATTTGTTGGTTGTTACTTATTTGAATGAATCCACCAAAGTTGATGGAGGAAATTATGTGAATTGCAAATTCAAGTTGCTAACTATTTTAGAAGGTTATAATTTGTGATCCATTGTGAGTGGGGATGAGCCCAAACCCACTGTTGTAGCGTCTATTCCAGATTGGGAGAGAAGGGAGATGACAACAAAGGTGTTGTTGCGTATGTCCATAAAGGACAACACTATTCCTCACATCAGAGATTGCAAGACATCAAAATAAACATGGGATATGCTGAAGGGTTTGTATGAAACAACAAATACAAACCGGATCTTGTTTTGAAGACTAAGCTTTTATCTCTAAAAATGGAAGCAAATGAAAATATAAGCAATTTCATATCTCGTGTCAAAGATTTAAGTGATAAGTTAGGAGATATTGGTGAAAAGGTGTCTAGCACTGACTTAGTCACCATCACATTAAATGGCTTAGTGCAAGATTATCAATTTTTTGTTTCAAGTCTTTCAGCGAGAGAAAAGCCCCCTACATTTGATGAATTGAGAGGAATTCTTCTACAAGAGGAGGAGAGGATGAAGAGCTTTAATTTGGGCTCTAGTAGTTTAGATTTGGCATTGGTAGCCAAGAGCAAACATCCATTCAGAGGCAAACCCATGGGACAAGAACAAAGGAGGAAAGTTTCAAGCAAAAAAAAAGGTATTGCACAATCTAAATTTCCAATCCATGATAAGAGAAATGATGATTTTTATTATTGTGGCAAACCTGGGCATCATTCTAAAGATTGCTATAAAAAGAAATATAATGATTCTAGGCAAAGAAAGAGAAGGCATAATGGAAATTTTGTGGACAAAGACACCTCAATCAGTGATGGATTTAAAAATCTTAAATTGTTTGTTTTTGATGTTGCATTGTCTGTGGAAAATAATGATGTGAATGCTTGGTACATTTATTCTAGTGCATCACAACATGTCTTGTAATAAGGAGTGGTTTGATGAATATTATGAAAACATTGATGGAACATATGTTAATCTAGGAGATAACAGATAACTTAAAGTTCAATGTTATGGAGTAATAGGTGTAAATTTGCCTAATGGACAAGAGAGACAAATCCATAATGTGATGTATGTTCCTGGTATCAAAAAGAATTTAATTTTTGTTTCTACTATTGCTGACCAAGATTTGAAGGTGGAATTTGTTAAATCACAGTGTGTAGTGAAAGACATTCAAGATCAGTACAAGGTTATTGCCACAGGTACCAGAGTTGGAGGCTTGTATAAGTTGGATGTGACTAGGAAAAGTCATAAAGCGTTAGCATATACATCAATATCAACAGTAGAGTTATGGCATCAAAGGTATGGACATCTAAATCATAACGATTTAATGCTACTTCAAAAGAACAAAATGGTTGAAGGTCTTCCTATCTTGAAGAATGATCTTGTTGAATGTGAAGCATGTGTACTTGGCAAGCAACATAGAGAAGAATTTCCTATACATAAAGAAAAAAGCAAAGGGAAATACTTGAATTAATTCATACTGATGTATGTGGACCTATGCAAACTAGATCTATTGGTGGAGCATGATATTTTCTTATTTTTTTGGGTGATAGATCTAGGTATACATGGGTTTATTTCATAAGAAAGAAGAGTGATGTTTTTGAGTACTTTAAAGAGTTTAAGAGTATGGTGGAAAAACAAACTGGTAATTACATCAAAATTTTGAGATCTGATCAGGGGGGAAAATACAAATCAAGAGAATTTAATCAATATTGCAAAAGCGATGGGCTTTTGCAACAATTTATAGTGCCACATACACCTCAACAAAATGGAGTTGTTGAGAGGAAAAACAGAACACTAGTTGAATGTGCACATAGAATGCTTCAAGGTAAAAATATTTCTAATGGTTTTTAGGCTGAAGCTATTAATATTGTCGTTTATTTGAAAAACAGGAGTCCAACCAAAAGTTTAGAGCTTAAAACACCTTTTAAAGCATTTATGGGTACAAACCAAAAGTGAGTCATTTAAGAGTTTTTGGTTGCAAGGCATTTACTCATATTCCAAAAGATGAAAGAAGAAAACTTGATGTAAATTCCATTAAGTGCATATTTATTTGTTATTGTGATGATCAGAAAGCATACAAGTTGTTTGATCCCAATACCCATAGACTTGTTGCAAGTAGGGATGTGGTGTTTCATGAGAATGCAAATGAAGGTGATAAAATGAATAATACTGGTGTATGGCATGATATTGATGATTATGTCAAATTAGATACAAGTGTTGAACAAGAACAGGAACAAGCACAGGAACAGGTACAAGTTCAAGAGCAAGGAGCATCAAGTAGACATGATACTACGAGAAAAGGAGAGGAGACTTTGCAAAGCAAAAAGAAAGGTGAAAGCAGTAAAACTCCAAGAAGTTCATCACGTCAAAGTCAGGTACCTATAAGGTATAAAGATTATGCATTAATGTCTCTTGTTATGAATGTTGTAGAACCTTCAAGCTATGAGGAAGCTAAAGAATATGAAGAATGGAGAGATGCAATGAATGAAGAATATAACTCTATAATGAAGAATGACACATGGGAATTAACAGAATTGCCTAAAAACAAAGTTCCCATAGGATGCAAATGGATTTATAAATCCAAGTTTAATGTTGATGGAAGCATTGATAAACATAAATCTAGATTGGTTTCAAAAGGATATTCGCAAAAGGAGGGAATTGGTTATGAAGATACTTTTGCACCTGTAGCTAAGTTGAACACAATTAGAATCATGATTGCATTAGCTACAAAATATAATTGGAAAATGTGTCAATTAGATGTCAAATCTGCATTTTTGAATGGTGAGTTAAAAGAAGAAGTTTATTTGGTTCAGCCTAAAGGATTTGTAAAATAGGGACAAGAGCATCTGGTTTGCAGGTTAAAGAAAGCTTTATATGGTTTGAAACAAGCACCAAGATCTTGGTATGTGAAAATTTGATTCTTTCTTTTATGAGAAAGGTTTTATGAGAAGCAAAAATGATCCTAACTTGCACATCAAGGAAGATGAAGGTGGGAATGTTGCTTTAATATCCGTATATGTTGATGATCTTATCATAGCAGGAAATGCATGCAAGTCGATTGAAGAAATTAAAATTCAGTTGTCAGATGTATTTGAGATGAAGGATTTTAGTGAATTGCATTATTATTTAGGTCTTGAAGTTTGGAGGGAATCTAGTAAGACACTAATCACACAAAGCAAATATACAAGGGAAATCCTTAAAAGGTTCAATATGATTGAATGCAAGGCAACATCTACTGCTTTAGAACAGAATGTCAAATTGTGCAGTGATGATGGAACCAAAGAGGTGAATGGAACTATGTATCATCAACTGGTGGGAAGTCTAAACTATCTCACCACTACCAGGCCAGATATAGCATATTCTATTAGCATACTTAGTCAGTTCATAGCTAAGCCGTGTGAAAGCGATTGGAAAGCAACAAAGAAAGTCCTTCGATATCTGAAAGGAACACTTAATTTTGGTATTTTGTATACTGATGAATTTGATGTTGAGTTGGTAGGTTATTTTGATTTTGACTGGGCTGGAAATCCAGATGATAGGAAATCTACCACTGGATACGTGTTCAATATTGGTTCAAGACCAATATCATGGAGCAGTAAGAAACAACCAATTGTTTCCTTGTCATCCATTGAAGCTTAGTATAAAGCATTATGCAGTGCTACCTGTGAAACAATATGGCCTAGAAGGATACTTGAAGATGTTGGAGAAACACAACAAGCACCTACATTAATTAGATGTGACAATCAAAGCACTATCAAATTGGCATACAATCCTATATATCATGCAAGGACAAAACATATTGACACACAACATCATTTTGTAAGAGAAAAATTGCAATCAAAAGAAACTGACTTATCATATTGTAATACAAATGAAAATGTGGCTGACATATTCATCAAGCGTCTTGGAAAGGCTAAATTTGAAACGTGTAGAAGTAAGTTGTGCATTGCAGAAAATCCAAATTATGTTGTAAGCCTAGCTAAGCCTAGACCAACAAGCAAGTTAACATGTAGATCGTGATTAAGGGGAGGTGTCAGGTATTAATCACAAATGGCACCACTCGATGTTCAGATGGCACCAATCACTGTTCAACAGTCAACATAATCCGCTAGTGTCAGTATCATACGGCGCAGTTATTATTTATCTGTAGCTGGAAATGTGTATAAATTGTGATGTTTAATAATGAACAAATCAAGCTTTTAGTGTGGCTTTTGTTCTCTAATATTGCAACTCCTAATTTGATCTGGATTATGATAGATTGAAAATATTCCATGTTTATTAAATATGGAATTTTATTATTTAAAAAAATAAATTTCTAAAACCCAATTTTAATATGATATAATATAGAATATTTGTAAAAATTATATTGTTGAATGGTTTTATAAGGAATGTTTTAATCTTTTATTACGAAAGTTTTTCATTTAAAAAATACAAAATATAAATAATTCTCTTCAAAACCTCTTATTATAAAATTTTCCTATTCACAGGAAAAAAATATAATTCTAACTGAAATACATAAAACCTGACGGAGTATATAAAAGCCCTTTTGATTTATCGTAAAGATTAAAGTCCCTCACAAAATTCTAAAATCCCCCCATCTACGGGAAAAAATATATTCCTAACTGAGATACATAGATTCTGACGGAGTATATAAAAGGCCTTTTGATTTATCCTAAAGATTAAGAGCCGTGACTCCTCCAATCGATTTTAATAAATTTTAATTGAGCAATTTCAGGTATAGTACAATTAAAAGCTCTTTCCATGCAATACCTAGGAGAAAGAGAGAGAGCGCCAAAAAAAGCCAAGGTATGGTAAAACTGGGAATAAACCGCGCTATATATACGATCACAACGACTATCCAATAATGGTAGACCCCTTGACCTTCTGAGGCAGCCAGCACATGTAGATACTTTCTTCGGCCGCCACCAAATAATTAGGGGGGCAAGAAGCCGTCTTTAGCATTTCTTTAGTGTGGCAATCTTAGGGCAGGCGGAACTCTCTTGGTGTTGAATCAAATGAAATGGAAAAAAGATTCCAACTTACTTTGTCCCAAATCAAATTAAATCAGATTGCATTTTGAACGATTCGTGAGCGTGGCAGATATTTTCGATTCCGCGGCGGCCTTAGCTACCTTGCATTAAATTAAATCGAATCAATCAGATTATTTAATGTTTGTATATTATCTTGCAGCGGGTGTTGAATGTTGTCAGTCGAAGCTGCCACCACGAAACTTGCACTATGAGGGACCATCCATTCTCGTTAAGTCAATCAATGACAGTCAGCGCTCGCGAATTATGAATGAATGGGTTTGTGTCATTCATTTGGCTTACCGCAGGGTTGTCCTCTTGCTTCAGGGTTGCCAGAAGATAAGCGTATCGTATACGTTCTACGGCGAGTGGGCCCCACCGATGCACATTCATGTGTTTGCGGTAGAGAGGCATCATCCGTATTGTTGAATCTTTATGTTGACCCAAAATCATATTAACATGAAAGTTTTCAGAGACGAGATAAAATCGAAGTTTAAAGTTTTCAGAGAAGAAGAGAGGATCGAGGATAAAAAATGATTGGATGAAACGAATTACATGCTACACAATGGGATAGGATGATGCTGGAATATGATCAGCTCAAGTGGCAGTATTAGTGTCATTATTCTATGTTTTCATCATCTAATTATTCTATGTCGGAGACAGAGAGATGATGCTGTAGTGTATGTTAACTGTTTGACGGGCATGGTCGACGTTGCTTCACAATATCTTCTTTCTGTTGGATATGTGGTGGTCTAACGCAACTCTCTCGCCGCTGATGATGCACGTTTTATAATAGTAAATACTACTAAATATGCAACAAACACGCTGGCAAGGGGAACTCAGAATTGCAGTAAATGCATTACAGAAGGATAATTTGTTTGGATGTTACCTGGGATGGAACCTGACAGCGTTTAATATGGATTTTTTTATTTCTTCCCACATGTTGATATTTTGCGTTTAAATGATTAAACCGTGAATTAAAGTTGCAAACACTATAAAAATCAGATTTGAAATTCCTACACCAGATGTTACGTTATATCTAGATGTTTCAGTTCTTATGAGACAAAAATCTTCTCAGAATTGTGAAACTGAATTTTTAATTCTTGACAATATATACAACACAGTGTTAACAAACAGATACATTTTCTTCACAGTACGAAATAGAATGTTTTCGATCTTTTCGTTAGGAATATATATATATTAGCTTTTGGAAGGATGGCATCGGTGAGGGAGGAGCACACTTCTCATTTAATTGAGTAATATTAGCTATGAACTGTGTTTTCAGATTACTCTTTTGTGGATAATTAGCCTAATGTCTTTTAAGTAGATGCTAATAATCTGTATTAGGGATCGTATAGTCCATTTTTGCCTTAAATGGGATTTATGTTTACACTTTTTCTTTCCCACTAGAGATATATGTTAATTAATTATGAATTATGTAGTGAGTTTTTATTTTTTTCTGTTTCATATAAAAAATTATATTTTTTCTTATATATGTTTTATTTTTATTGAGCCCAATATGGGTTTATTATCAAAGTTAAAATTTTATATATATTTTTCTATTTTTATTTTTATTTTTATTTAAAGAATTAAATTAAATAATTATACAAACATTTAAAATAACATCTATTCATCAAAAAATTTATTATTAAAAAAATTGAATCCCCTGTACTCGTATTAAATCCATATTTAAAATAATTCATACCTAAATAATGGTCTAAAGAAATGTGAAACGTTGAGATTAGCGTGTCTCACTTTGTAATTAAGGTGACCAAAATGTTGTTGCGTTAGCATACTGGATGCCTCACTTTTATAGTGTCACACTTCTGAAAACCACTGTTACCTTAACTTTTTGCGTTCGCATGCTGGATGCCTCACTTTTATAGCGTCACATTTCAGAAAACCACTGTTACCTTAACTTTTCATCAACACGTGTAGGAGGGACAATGAAAGGAATGGTGAGGCATGTCTCTTTAAATACAATACACTCACATTTCTCAAAGATGTTGGAGATAATAATCCCAATTACCCCCTTAAATACGCTGACAAACACCATGTTTGCTCACTCAACTCTCAGCTACCGCCTTAAATACGCTGACGAATACCATGTTTGCTCACTCAACTCCCAATTACCGCCTTAAATAGGTTGACAAACACCATGCTTGCCCGGCTGACAAACACCATGCACAGTTGCCAATGGTGAGGCGTATCTCCCTAAATGCAATACACTCACATTTTTCAAAGATGTTGAAAATGATAATACCAATCACTGTCTTAAATATATTGACAAATACCATGCTTACTGAGTCAACCACTGCACGGTTGTGATTTTGTTTGCAGATGAAAGCAAGCACTGAAGTCAAGCAAAAATACAACAATGACCATTCCACAATACAACAATGAGTTTAAGGCATTTAATAAATTTTGGTAAATAGATATGTTGTCCACACAAATCAACTACTATGTAAAATCACCTATGTTGGGTATTAATTATTTGCTTTGTCATGTATTAATGTCAAATTTGTATGTTGAGATAAATGTGGATGTAAAAGTCATTTGTAATGTTGGGCAAGTTAGAGAGGGAGACTCTGTAAGGTAGTGAGGAGAAAATTGTGGAGGGAATATTGGTGGGCGCTCAAAACCAGTTTTACAGAGTTTTACAGAAGTTTACTCCGCAACCCAATAATAGGTAAATAATAGTAAGTTTGTTGTGTTTTTCACTTGGATTTTACTGAATTGTAGTAAATTTTGTTGTGTTTTTCACATGGATTTTACCGAGTTTTATAGAAGTTTACTCCCGAACTAAGTTAGTTCTGTTTTTCACTTGGAGTTGTAACCTCCATTTATCACATGAATGTATTTCGTTTTATAAAAGTTTACTCCCGAACTAAGTTTGTTGTGTTTTTCACTTGGAGTTGTAACCTCCATTTATCATGTGAATGTATTTCATTATGGTATTAATCTTTCACAAATAGATTTACCGCAATTTTTTTTGTTTTACTTGTTTTGCGGTGAGCTATTTTTTTGTGTTTAATTAAACTCCTATGTAGTTGCGATTTACTTGCCTCTGAAGTTGACTTCGTAACCAAATTTTGAGCTAGTTTACTGTGAGCTATTTCTTGTGTTTAAATAAGCCCCTGTGTAGTTGCCATTTACTAGCTGCAACTGAAGTTGACTTCGCTGGAATGGAATTTTGAGCTAGTCTCCTCTTCCCTCTGCCCAGTTTTTTTTTCCTAACATGGTATCACAGTAGGTTAAAATTTGTTAGTGTAAAAACATGTGTTTTTACTAATAGTTAAACAAATTGTTTTGAGAGAAAATTGTTTTTTCCTTTTGAAGTGTATTTATCAGCGGGTAGAAAGTTTTTTTTCTCAATCAAAAATGGCAACATGAAGAACAAACTGACTAATCCTCAGATACCTTAGTTTAATGGAAAAAATTGTGATTATTGGGCTATTATAATGACGACCCTATTTTCTTCTCAAGACATTTGGGATTTGATGGAGAATGGTTTTCCAGAACCAACATATGCAGTGGCACACAATGCCTTGGCTCAAGCAGAAAGGGATTTGTTAAGGGACAACAAAAAGAAGGATTCAAAAGCCCTATTCTATATTTTCCAAGCAGTTCATGAAAGTATTTTTCCAAGGGTTGCAGTAGCAACAAAGTCGAAGCAAGCATGAGACACCCTCCAGACAGCCTACCAAGGAATGACAAAATTCAAGACAGTAAAACTGCAAATGTTGAGAAGAGATTTTGAAACACTTTGTATGAAAGAGTCTGAGAATATAGACTCATTTTTTGCACATGTAACTGAGTTGGTTGCTCAAATCAAGTCTCATGGTGAGACACTTGAAGAAAGGAGAATAGTTGAGAAAGTTTTGAGAAGTTTTCCAGCATGGTTTGATGCCATTGTTGTGGCCATAGAAGAGATAGGATCTCTCGCAGTTGTCAGTGGATGAGCTTCATGCATCATTGATTTCTCATGAATATAGACTAAATAGAGCAACAAGCTCCTCATTGGAGAATGCCTTCAAGATGCAAGTTTCATTTGGTTAAGGTAAAGGCAGAGGAAGATCATATGTTAGAGGAATAGGAAGAATCCCACACACAAGTGGAAGAAGCGGCCCTTCAAACTCAAGTGGAAGAGGCAGAAATCAAAATCCAAGTCAAGGCCCAAGCCAAAATCAAGCACAAGGTCAGAGGTATGATAAAATCTCAAGTTCAATGTCATCATTGTAAGAAGTATGGTCATTATGCAAATGAATGTAGAAATAAGCAATATGGAATTACTAACAAACTAAGTGTAAATTTCACAAAAGGAAATTAGAACCATGATAGCATGTTTTTAGCTTGTAATGTAGCACAAGAAAAACAAAGTGATATATGGTATCTAGATTTAAGATGTAGCAACCACGTGTTAGGAAACATAGAAATTTTCCAATCTAGATGACAGTGTGAAATCTGAAGTAACATTAGGGACTAATAGAAAAGTCTCTGTCATGGGAAAGGAAGACTTAATATCCTAAGAAAGAAGGGGGAGAAGAAGTACATCTCAGATGTTTACTTTGTCCCCGATCTAAAGTATAACCTCATAAGCATCGGACATCTCATGTAAAAGGGCTACAATGTCCTCTTCAAAAATGATGTGTGCACAATTTTGGATAGGCCTCCAAGCAGAGAACTGATTTCAAAGGTTCTAATGACAAACAATAAAATGTTTCCCCTAAATATAAAATCATATTTGAAAGAAGAAGGTGCACAAGCACAACTCTCAATGAACTCACAAGAGGATGGAAGAAAAGATGCAGTTGTCACACAAGTGAACTATCAAGCAGAGGTCAAAGATGAAAATTGGTTATGGAATTTGAGATTTGGTCATCTCAACTTTGGAAGTTTGAATTCGCTGCATAGGAAAGGCATGGTGAAGGGATTACCGCTTCTAAAAAAACCAAACAGCGTATGTGAAGGCTGTATCTTGGGAAAGCAACATAGAGAGACATTTCCTGCAGGAAAGTCAATAAGGGCAAAGGCACCTTTGGAGATTGTCCACTCATATTTATGTTTGTTCAAACGAGATCCTCTGCTTTGTGTTTGTTTCATCGTGTTTTAGAATGTTATCCTTGTAACCCCGGCAATGACTAATTTGGCAGTGGTATAAGTTTGTAAACAACACAGTATAATAGATTAAGCTAAATTAAAACGTGAATAGTCGAGATGTGTTATAAGTTCGAAGCAATACACTATAACAAATTAAGATAAATTAAAATGTAAATTGTCAACATATTTTGTTCAGGTAAATTACTTATGTATGACGCGGTGTTAAATTTATATATAGTTAAAAATTTATTTTAAATAGTAAAAATAAAGATTACACCAAAAATTATTGGATTTTTCTAAAATATCTAAAATGTATAGTAATTGAATAATTTCTGTTTTAATTTGTTATGTGTTTTAGAAAGCATAGGTTTATTTTCTAGTGTTAATTTCTAAAATTAATAAAAATAATTGCTATTACAAGTTTAGTATAGCTTTCCACCAATTTCAGAGTGCCTCAACTTTTTTTACGAAATATTAAATTTTATATACAACTTGTTTAACTTCAAAATTAAAAATTTGACTATAAAAAATTAAAATAAAAATATCGAACTTGTTAAATAACCAAAAATAAAAATTTAATTAAAAAAAAATTGAAAATTTGAAAAATAAATTCCCTCTAAAATCTATATTATTTAATATTTTACCACACTGCCAAGGCAGTGATATGTAATTGTTTAATTATTTTTTAAAATAGAATTATAATTATTAATTTGTTTTTAATTATAATATTGATTTTCTATTATTAATATTAATCTTTTATATATTATATATATTTTATATCTAATTTTAAGGTCATGATCAAGCCAGACACCAAATTGGTGTATGAGACCCCTTTGTTTGTGGGACAAGGTACCCAACTCCACCCAATGATTTGAATGCTAAGTCTACCAAGGCATACCTACTCTACCCCCTCTGGTTTTGAACCTATGACAACTTGCGAGGAAACATATACTCTTAAGCGTTAGGCTCACTCAACCTTAAAAATATCTAATGGGTTAATAACTCTCTCCACTTGCATTAATTTATTGTGTTTGTCGATATATCAACACTCTTGTTAGTTAGAATGACACTGTTTTTCTTGGGTTTCAGAGCACGAATTGCATCCCTCCTCACAAATCCACATCCACCATGCAATTTTTGGCTCTAGAAGCAACTTTGTGCAGTTATGTTCCTCTAATTTTTTCAAACTGGGTGTTTTTGTCCTGAGTTGAAGTTTCAAAATTTAACTAGCTTCTATTCTCAAAGAAATTATATATTTATTCCCACTTGATCATACTTGCCATTTTTGTTTTATAGGTGGTGTTGGAGATGAAGTTGTGTTGGCATTGCAGATCTTTGGTTCAAGATTTTTTTGCTCCATTTAGGTCTTCCTTGATTTCTTGTATGGCCTGCTTTGACCTCATGGATTTACCTTTCTTTCCCATTTTGTGCCCTGCATATGAATGAAAAAAATGAGCTTTCTATGTGATATTAGTATTAAATTTACTGATGCAATTGTATATGAAAATGTATGTTTATCAGAAATGAGAAGGGTTGCAGTGAATTTAAACTTGTTAGCTTGTAATGAGGGCTATGTTTCATAGAACAACTGTAAACAGGGTGTGGAGAAGAGAATGCAAAATAGACCGCGCAAAGTAGGAAAGTTGTTATCTTTTGATGAAATACTTGGGATGTCAACCAATTAATTCACATTAATTGTGTTAATTATGCATTAAAGTAATGAGACATTTCAACCATTTGCTTCCAAAAATCAAGGTGAGGGTGTGTCGTGGGAATTGGGGGAATGCTTTTTTTTAATGGCAACTTCCTATTCTCAAGTTTGTTTAAAAAAATAGTAGAATAATGTCAAGGATAATTATGGTTGGCACTGATACCAAAATATATGTTATTTTATTGGTATTCGAAGTGCAGGGCAGTCAGGTAGTCGGAAGTCGGGATGTTGTTAAATTAGAATCTGTGTAAAAAGTGACCGTGATGCCGACCTTCGGCGTGATAGGGATATGCCAGAGGTTGGGAGTTAGGAAGTCAGGTTTGTAGAACAAAAAAGTTGATTTTTATGGGTATGTTGTCACATTCCATCGTAGTTAGAAGTCAAGAAGCTGGGAAGTGTAATTTTTGTAATAGAAAGTCCTAACATCCGACCTAGGAAAGAAGTGCAAAGTCGGGAGGTCGGAGGACGGAACGGTCTCCATATAATCTTTATTGTAGTGGACACCGAGAACCCAACGTCCAACGTAGTCAAGCTAAGTGAGAAGCCAGTAGGTCAGGAGGTCGGGAGGTGGGGAGTTGTGAGGTTAGAAAAGGTCAGGAGGTCAAGAGTTTAGTAGGTCGATAAAGGTCCTACTTCTGATAGTCTCGACTTCTGATCGCATGGTCGGGCACCCGTTCCCAAGGTCAGGTAGGGAGGTCAAGAGATCAGGAGGTCGGGAGGTGTGGAGGTCGGAAAGGTCTCGAGGTTAGTAGGTCAGCGAAGGTCCTACCTCCGACCCTCGACCTCTGACTGACATCTATTTTTTTTTTAATTTTACTTTTAATTACTATTTTATAGGTTGGATTTATTTTATTTTA